>VYZR01037505.1:0-19959 GCA_013400675.1 Oxylabes madagascariensis
GGGAAGGGGAAGGGGAGGCGAGGTCCGTGGTGGCAGTGGTGGGAAGCAGGTGGCTGGCACCGTGTTGGGGACACAGCGGGGCCAGTACCTCTGAGGATGGAGGGAAGGAGGCTGTGGGACAGCCCAGAAATACTGGGATGAGCTAAGATACCTTAAAGACACCTTCTCAGTAGTTTGCTGGGAAACAGACTTCTGTGCTTGTTTTGCCTCATCCTAGCTTTTAAATGTGCAGTGGGGGAGTTAAAGGACACACTAGAGGAAAAGGTGGGTGAATTCTCAAAGTAGTGAAGGTAGGAGAGTTGTAACAGGGTAGCAGCTGCTTGGGAGGCGACAGTGAAAGAGGAAATATCAGCATGGAGGGGAGCAGAAAAGTGAAGAATGGAGAGGGAAGCATCACCAAAATGATTTCTATCCCTTTGTTAAGAACTTGGGACATTGTGAGTGAAACAACTCCTGCTTTTCCTGGAGCATGTCCTTTCCCCTACATTTGTACAGGCCTGTGTGTCCTTGCAGCCCAGGTCTTTTTCCATTCCTGGGTGTGTGTTACACCTATTACCATTGTGTCACTAAGGTATTAGCGTGATTTTCAGGTGACTGCTCTGACAATGGGGTTGTTCTATAATTCACAGTGCTTCGCTCAAGTCACAGCCAGAACACTACACCTGCCCTGGAGGATAAGAAAGAAATTCACCAGGTTATTTTAAGTTGATTCTGTGGAAGCATGCAGGAATATATCCAAGTTAAACTCAAAGGGAAATGATCAGGTTTATGGTTGCATGAGGAATCTCACATGACTTTAAAAATGTTTTAGACTTGAAAAACGTAAAGGTTTTGAGAAAACTTGTTGCACAAAAACGATCAACATGACTATGTATCTCATACAGGACAAGCAGGCAAGTTCAAATAAGGCATCAGTTACTTTATGTTGAGATAGCCATGTGAACATAAGCACTGGAGCAGTGTGAATAGCCATTAAGAAGCATCAGAGTTCTGCTTTGTCTTTTAATTGTATGCAAGTGTGCAGGAGACCTGTGAAATTGTTCTTTTAGCTCTGGTAGTGCCAGGTTTAAGGAGTGTTAGCTGAGCAGTAGTGGCTTTCTGAAGCATATAATTAACTTTTTCTCCTTAATCTTTGAATATGCGTTAAATTCACCTAGGTCTTCTTGCAATTTTGACAGTTTTTGGTTTTTGAGTTTTTTTCCAGATCTTCATTATGTGGGCAGCAGTCTCTCCATTGCCATGCATTTATGCTTTCTTTTATATTGCTTTTATAGCCCCCCATTGTCCCTGGTCTTGGGTTCACAGAGCTGGTAGACAAAGCAGTTGGCAGGGAAAGTGAATGATTTCAGGAAGGGATAGCCTTGTATGCTCTGACCATGAAGATGACAGAAATGTAGAAAGGATGGAAAGAGGGTAAGCAAGGCCTTGAAATCGGGAAGCGAATGGATTGTGTTCTAGAGGAAGGTTAGAGGATGTGAGTCAGGGTGGGAACTGCCAAGAGGAAGATGAGAAATGTCAAAAAAGCACAGGGAGAGAAGAAGGGGAATAGACTGGTAAAAGGTAAAGTGGATCTGGAAGCAGCAACTAAGAAGTGAAACACACAGGTTAAGATTGTTGTTGACTCAGAAGAAGAGGTGGGAAGTGTAAGATGAAATGAACAACTTCTACAAAGTTTTGGACTTTTTTAAGAGTGGAGGATATTATCCTCTGCTGAAGGAAGAAATGCATCTACTTCATTTTACTTTCCCGTGCTTTTGGCCAGGCAGTTCTGCTTTCTTTTCCAGCATTGACGGTTGTCTCATGATTTCCCGGAGACATTGTCATAGAAACAGACATGGAAAGCAAAATGTCCTGCTTCTATGAAGCATGGTCAAGCGGTGTCTTCTCTACCCAGTGAGAGATGGGCTTCCAGTAGCTAGCCTATTAGAGAAAAAATTTTGGTAAAGTATCCTCAAAAAAAAAAAAAAATTATTGAAAATGACTGGTGACTTTCCTCTGGTAGCAAAAAAAAAAAGACTTTGAGAAACAGTTTATATACTGGTAATCACCATATGCCCTTTCCCAGCTAAATTACTCTCTGTTTGAACCTTCTGAGGAAAAAGAAAAGGTGAAGTTTGAGTTTTGTTTCTGGTGCAGGTTGAAAAGGCCTAATGAATCGTGTTCTGTTCTAGCAAAGTTAAATGAGAACCAGGTGATTGACTTCCACAGGCAAAATAAGAATTCCACAATCCCAACAGCAAATGTTGCTTGAGTTCCTGGGTAAATAACTCAATTAGCTCTGCAAGATGCCCTTCTCTTGGGTTAGAGTCAGCAACCACTTTAGCCTGTCCCTCCCTTTGCAGGAATACCCATGGGTTTCCAGAAAGTGAGACAGGAAAAGGCGCACATGCTCCTAGTGACGGCAGCTTGAGCTCATTACGCTGATTTTTAGATACGCTGGCATTGTCTCAACAGCTCGCATTCACATTTATGGCCTTTCCAGACTACTTATCTAGGAGAGAATGTGTGCTCAGCCTGCTCCAGGCTGAGCTTTTGCTCAGGGCCCAGACAGGGCACACCACGGCTTGGGCAGCACCAGCATTGGACTCTCAAAGATGCAAAGGCAAGACACAAAGTGGAGCTAGCTCTCCATGCAGATCTTTAACTTCTGGCAGTCCTGTTGGTGATCCCACTGTCTCCTGAGGTTGTCTGACCAAATGCATCAAAAATAATTGAACTATTAGTAAATTATTCCCTCCCATGAATGAGCATGTAAGTATTTTTCTAATGAGATAAAAGAAAATGAGTCTTATTCTGCGCCATCCTTATTAGTTTGCACTCCAATTAATTCCTTCATGTTAGTTCATCTTGGAGTGTTTTGGAAGATTTCTCAGCATCTACCAGTGCATTTTGTGGGACAGTCTATGGAAAGGACAGAACATTTGCTGAAGAGCCTTTACTGTATTTTCCCATTAGAATTCTCTACTCAGTGCTGAGGTTTCAAGAGGCTTTGAGTGAGCTGGTTGAGCCTCCTTTTGAACCCATCATGGATTTTTCTTTGTATTTTATTTCCTTTAAAGATTATTCCCTTCCTTATGGCAACCACTTTTTGCCAAATGAGTAAGGCACTGCAGTTCTTCCTAGCTTTTGCCCCATTTACCACCTTCCCAAAAGATTGCGGTGGCTGTATGACCACATCTCAGATTTTTTCCCAGAGGGATCTCTGATTTCTTTTCAATCAGTTCATTTAATTGACCGTGTTTTTCCCTAGCCCTTGTGACTCCCTGAGTGCAGCTATTCGTCAGAAGCTGGATCTTAAGCATCCTTTTCATGTTTTACCTGGAGAATTTCTTAAACCATCTCATCTGTTCTTGGCATTTGGGGCTAAGCCCAAAAGGGAAGCTCTCTCAATCAAAAGGCTATCTAAATGGATAATGTGATACTTTGAGACCTGTAACAAGGAGGCAAATGTCCCAGTCCCAGTGCTCCCGTGCTGATCCCACCAGAGCCACCGTAGCTTTGAAGACTTGTTTGGGCAAGGTTCCCAACGCGGATGTTTGCAAGACAGCTAACTGGAACTTGGTATGTGTACCTAGCATGCTGCTTAGATGTAGAGCCTAGGCATGGTGCCCGCTTTGGAAAGCAGCTTTGTAGTCTATATCTGCTTAATTTAGTCCTCAGCTGGCCTCCTGAGAACGGCTGTTCGCTGCATGTTAGTGTCCAAGAGCAGGAAGCGATGGAGGGAACTTTCATCAGAAAGAAGATGAAGTAGCTTGGCACTCATTGGAGTTTGGAGGCTAAATTGCCTCTTAAAAGATCATCCTTACTGCTTGTCTAAGGAGTTTCCAAGCTGTAAAAAGGATGGGAAGAAGGATGCCTTTGTATCCTGTGTTCTCCTTTTCTAGATGTTGTCTTGGTGATATGAGCTTCCTTCTTCAGTGTATAAAATCTGTTTGAATGCTTTTCATGCTCTAGTTTGGCATACAGCATAAACCCAAGCAAACTGACCTGAGACAGGAATGCATTTTCCTCTTCAGTGACTTCTGTCTGTGTCCACTGCTAGTATCTATATTAGCAAATACAATTTCTTGGGAACATCCCAGAGCTTTTCTTTTCCAGAATATTTTTAATAGTGCAAAGCACTGTTATTTCCTAGAAAGTTTGGTCAGCTTCTTCCACATCAATTTTTGAATCCCTGTTCTATTATTTCCTTATGACATGTTTTATTCTGTCTTTTTAAAAATAAACATTCAGGGGTTGGACTAGATGATCTCCAGAGGTCCCTTCCAACCCTGACTATTCTGTGATTCCTTGAAACGTAAGTCAGGAGTAATTAGAGAGAAATGCACCACATTTGAAGTATAAATAGAAGGAAGTAAATGGTATGATGTGTCACTACAGTCAATGGTCAAATATCTGAATTTTAATCTTGAGGGCTGAATTAAATAAAAAGAGGTCCTTTTAAATAACTTGACATTCCCTTAATGATCCATGAAAGGTAAATCTGAACATTTTACTTTGTTGTAATAATACAGCTAGTTTAAATTTTTATTATTTTTAAGCCCGCAGCCAGCAGGCTGGACTAAGTTATTTGCAGCGTATTTTTAAAGTCCATATCGAAATATTAGCCATAACTGTCTGCTGTGTATAAAAAAAAGAGGGGGGTGGGGTGGGGTGTATGTTTGAAGTTTAATCATGCTTCTACTTATGCTCAGTCCCAGAGCAATCCTTTTTTCTGCTGCTGAGCTCAAACAGCTAGTAGCCAGGTTTGATCTGCTGCCCCATGGAGCAGTGCCCTATGTGAATTTGAAGTTTTCTCAACCCGGGAGGCCTGCAAATAAAGACTAGCCTCAGGTAGCCAAAACTCTTCTTCCCAAAGCAGCTCCCCGGGCGCTGCCTGGAGCAGTCCTCCTGAAATTGTTTCAGGCCATTGCTACAGACTATATCTACTACTGCCCCTCTTACCCCTCCTTCCCTCTCCTCCTCCTGGCACAAGGGAGGAGTTTTGGAGTCCAGGAGTCCTATTTGACTTTAATAAAATGAAGAAAAAAAATTTAAAAAAATAAAAAGCAGAGCAGTTTGTAGGGAACTGGCAGAGACTGTGGAAACAGGAGCCACAGCAAGACAAAACCCAGTGGCCTTCAAAACTTTTTTCCCTTCTTTCTCACCACATGACTTGGAGGATGTGGACAGTAATTAAAGGACCCCCTAGCTCTTCATTTTCTGTGCCTGGTCCTTTGATCTGGTTCGTGTCGGGCAGCTATTTTCATTGTTCCTGTCTTTTCTTTTATTCTCACCCAGCCCCTTTGATGTGAGCAATGATGATCTTTAATTCCAAAATAGGAGATGGGCAGGATAGCAGTACTGGCCTTATATAATGCATCTTTCACATCTTATTTTTAAACTTGAGCATAATAGGTGTAAGACAGAGCCTGGGGAGCATTAACCCTTTCCATGCAGGGGAACTGCTGAGGAGGTTAACAGCCTATCACTTTTGGTAACGTCAGTCAGGTTAATCTTCTGTAGATGCCTACNCCACCTGGGGGGACACTGCCCTGCCAGGCGGCGTGGGGTGGCACGTGTGACACCCCCATGCCACGCTTTGGAGGGTGGCACACAGGGCTCCTGTGCCACGCTTTGGAGGGTGGCACATGTGACACCCCCGTGCCGCGCTTTGAAGGGTGGCACACAGGGCCCCCTGTGCCCCGCTCCTGATGGTGGCACACAGGGCCCCCTGTGCCAGGCTTTGGAGGGTGGCACACCCCTGTGTCATGCTTTGGAGGGTGGCACACAGGACCCCCCGTGCCGCGCTTTGGAGGGTGGCACACCCCTGTGTCATGCTTTGGAGGGTGGCACACAGGGCCCCCCGTACCCTGCTCTGGATGGTGGCACACAGGGCCCCCCGTACCCCACTCCGGAGGGTGATACACACACGGAGGCAGCACAAAGGCCCCGTGTCCCTGTCTGGGGAGCCCCCCGTGCCCCGCTCTGTAGGGTGACACACGGGCAGCAGCACAAAGGCCCCGTGTCCCTGTCTGGGGAGCCCCCCGTGCGCAGCCCCAGGCAGGCAGGTGGTGCTGGCGCAGCCCCTGCCCGCGGTGTCCCCGGGGAGCTCCGCATTACCGCGGTCCCCATCTGCCTCGGCAGCACCTCCTCCCTGCGGGCCCCAGCAACAATGGCTCTGCTGCCGCTGCTGCACCCTGCCCGAGCCGGCCCGCTGACATTTGCAGGGTTCAGCCGTCACGGCACAATCCGCTCGGGAAATGCAGCTGTAATTGTAAATAGGGAGACCAGAATTTTCTAACTTCAGGTCTTGAGGCACCGGCGCCCTGGAGGGGGGAGCTCGGCTTTCCCCAGAGCCTTTTATTTTAGTAGGATTTGTGACTGTCTGAAAATTTGGAAAACTATAGGTCTGCTGCTAAGCCACTTAAACGTTAATGTTTGAACATCATGTCACTGGTTTTTGTGCTCGGAAGAAGACCTAAATGGGCACAAATTAAAAATAAAATCTCAACATTTTCCTCGTAGAATTAATTGGAGGCAAAATATAACAAATAGTCAATAAGAAATAACAAAGAAGCGGTGAGGATAACAAAGACTAAGTGGGGTAATGGACAGAGGCAGCTTGATTATGTTTTAGTTTAAAGCTTGCCTTTTTCTTTTCATTCGCAAAATATATATGCATAAGTAGCTTCATGTCTGAAACCATTTGAGATGTGGATTTATACCTTCATGACACCTGTTCTTTTAGGGACATAAAACGTGTGTTATGTTTGTGTAGTTCTTACAATAACAGCTGTTTATTAGATAACTTTCAGGGCGATTCTTATTATATATTATGGTCCTGGATCAGCAAAGTAGTTCAGCAGATGCCCAACTTGAGCACGTGATGGGACACGTAGGCTTTTCAGCCTGCACTTGCTTAAACCTGAGCACACACTTAAATCGTTTGCTGAATAGGGGCCAAGACCAGATGTAGTGAATACCTATAATTAACTTTGTTATGTGCTTTTAAATTCCCCACTTGAACGTTATTTGGGCTGAACTTCTATGTGTTTGTCCTTGTCTGTAGAGTTCTTTTTTTTTTTAATTAGATGCATTTGGTTCCCTCAGAATATTTCTGTTAGGCATGAAGAAGGAAAAATTCTCTTCCAGTACAATTGGTCTTTAGTACCAGTGGTTTTGTAGCTGGGGTGCTTCAAGGAAATAAGGGAAGGAAAGGCTGTAGAAAGGAATAGTATTTCTCTGAAGCAGCTTCTAGAGTTGGAAAAGTAGACACATTTCTGAGACCTGGCAAAGGGATGTGGAACCTGTAATCTTGTCCGCTTTTTCCAGCTATATCAGCTAATCTAATAATAGAAGCTTATAGGGCAATGTAATTTCTTTTTTTAGACAGAGAAAACAAACATTGAAACTGCAAAGGGGAAAGTTGGCACCAATACGTTCCTCAATGAGTACTAGGGCCCTTTCTTCACTTGGAAGGGAAAAAAAATCCCTCTTTCCAAAGCAACCCTGTTTTAAGGGCTCAAGCACACTCAGATAGCCTCTAGTTAGGTTTCAGCAGTCTAATGAAGCCTGCCTTTTTTGTGATTTCACTGCACATACTCCCTGCCTGCCTTGATTGGCAGCTGGGTAGCAGACCTCTGCAGCTGTGACAATTTGCCTGAGGGAGACTGTAAGTGTCTCATTGAAACTTGCATTGTAAAATCCTCCAAAATGCCTCCCATAATATTAGGCACAGGAGAAAAACACAGGTGTGAAAAACTTTCACAGATCCCATGAGTTCAATGTCTCTTGGCAGCTTTGGTGAATTCAGTGTTATAATATAAATTTTAAACTTGCTCTTGCAAAACAGAAGTTTCTCCGTCTTCTGTCACAAGAAGTGGTGAAAACCGGCAGCGCCTGTGCTGCGCTTGCCTTTCCAGGGCGCTGAGGATTGGTTATCCACGGGTGAAACCTGTCTCCCTGCTCTAACTTGGCAGTGTATTCCAGCACTGGTTATCCACGGGTGAAACCTGTCTCCCTGCTCTAACTCGGCAGTGTATTCCAGCATTGGCTATCCATGGGTGAAACCTGTCTCCCTGCTCTAACTCGGCAGTGTAGTCCAGCATTGGTTATCCATGGGTGAAACCTGTCTCCCTGCTCTAACTTGGCAGCCTATTCCAGCATGGAGAGGACAAAGGTGTCCCCGCTGCTCGGGCATCTCCCTGGCACGGCAGAGTTTTAGGAGCTCCTGTTTTCCCAGTGAAGGCATGGTCGCCTCCTGTCCAAAAATGAGCGCTTGTTGATTGATTCCGCTTCCAGTGAAGGAGGGATTTGAAAACCTAAGAGGTGTCTCCTTGAAATCAACCTTCCTGTATGTATGTACGATCGTTTTCTGTTCCACTGGTTAAGTAGCTTAACGTACTCCTCACTGGCACATAGGTGAGACTCAGCATTGCCAGCATGACTGGAAGATGAATCTCGGCTTCTGCATGTCTGATCCTTTGGCTGGTGTGTTTGTTCCCAACTGCTTGCCTGTGTGTTACAGCAACTTTCCTTCTTATATTTGCTATAAAGGAAGCTCAATATGACTTCAGCCTTAAGATCTGGCACTTCAGCAGTCTCTGTAGGTTCAACACAATATTCAGGAATTAAAGTTCTGAAGAAATGCAAGCAGCTATATTTAGACTTCAGAAACGTGCCTGATTTGAGTGAGCTGTGGGTATGCTGATACGTGGAAGTTTCCCTGCAAGCCAGCCGGGCTTTATTTGTTGCTTAAAGGGAGGAGATTTTAGTTAAGTTGGAACATTTGATTTGCTTTCCTGAATTGTTTTTGATTAGGGACTGAGTGCAAGGTTAAGCCTTAATAACATATCCATTGTAATAAAATCATGCTGGTGAGTGATACATGTGGCTAAAAAGATTTAGATACACTAGTCTGTTAAACTAATACAATTTCGAAATGCTCTGGAAATAAGCACATAAAATAAGAACCAAAGGCAAATTTAAAGATCTTTTAACTCTTTCTCGGGCCTCAGATTTTTGTGACCAGACTGGCCTGTTCTGTCAAGCTGGATGAACGAGGCAGCATGGCTGCAGCCTTGATAAAAAGAGAAACAGTTTTGAATTTAGTAATGAAAAGTGTTAATGCATCGCTGAGTTTCTGCTGCGGTGAACTAGTGACAAGACCCAGTGACTAGTTAAAGCTGAAAATAACAAATCTCAAATTCAAATGATGTTCAAAAGTTTCATGAGAGACTCTCAGTACTTTTTGCCTCTTCTGAACTACAAACTTTGGTCAGTTCAAGACAAATCAATGATGCCGTAATATGTAGATTTTGTGAGTTGGTAGTTGCAGTAGGGCTGAGGTTTTGGTTTCTGATTTTGATCAGGGTTTTCTGCTCTCGTACTTTCCACAGACTGTCCTAAGAGCCACAAAACTTGTGCTGATGTATAGTGATTCAATGTACTGTAAACTACACAAGAGGGCTCAGTTTCATGGATGTGTGAAGCTTTTGTATAAATGTTTTTAGTGGTGTCAGTTGAGAAGCTGAACTGAAAGTTCAGTTGAGCATTAGGGGTATCAATTGAAAGCTCAATTTGAGTTACTTGCTTGTTGAGGCTGGTTCATTTCACGGGAACATTTTAAACAAACTTTGTGAAGCAGTTCAGTATTATGTTTCTTAGTTCACAGATGGGGAAACTGAGGCACAAAGCTATGGAATTTCTTACCTTTCTAATACAGTTGGGAATGTTAACAGAACATGGAGCCTCCAGACAGTGCTGCTGATGTGTTATTGACTGCTGTGTACTGCTCCTTGTCATGCAGGGAGTCTAGTTTGTCAAAGGGAAGGGGTTTTGTCTCATCATTGAGGAAGGAAATGGATTTAAATGTCAAAGGTTGGGAAAGCCATTGTCTTCCCTTTTATGGCAGTGAATGTGTCACGTTCCTCTGCTTACCAAATAAATAAATGAAACTATAAAGGAAATGGTAGTTTTGGAAAAAAAAAAAAACAAAAAACCCAGCACTATAATCCAGAGCATCTGTTTTCTACTGTATTTTTTCCTCTGGTCTCTTTTTATAATTTACATCCAAAGCATGAAGTGACAGAATTTGGCAGACTCAGATCTGTACAGTAGAGCTTAATGGTTTTGTAGCAGGGAATAAATAAAGCCCCTCAAGCCTGCTTAGTTCTCACCCATGCACGTGAGCAGGGAGTGGGGGAAGGAGTGTCGTATTTTTCTTGGAAAAAGACCTTTTTGGTTTCTCCTAATCTGGCACCTGGAGGTCCAGCTGTGCTGGCTTGCGGCTGTGTGTAGCCTTGTGCCTGGGAAAGATGATGGACAGACCGCTGTAGAAGTTGAAATGTTTCACGTCTCTACAGGCAAGATGTATAGCTGTATTTGTGAATAGTGGCAGTGCGCAACTGGAGGTGGAATTACTCTTCAAACAATGATTTGCCAATAGTGCTACAGTCTGGGCTGGTTTCTGTTGCGATTTGTGGGGAGGGCCAGCAGCGCGTGGATTTTCCAGCTTTGCTTGCTCGTGCTACAGCAGCCATGGAGCCTCTGTGCCTGCCATCATTGCTTCCTGTCTCCACGAGCTGACTGTAAATTATTTTTCCTGGTTTGAGCTCTGCACAGGGTCTGGAAATGTGTCACTCTGGTTATGTTTGGCTTGGTCTTCTGCTAATTTTTACCAGTTTCTACTTCAATGTATTTCCAATTGGCTTAATTCAATGGCAGTATTTCTAATTTAATAACTTGGGTATGAGTAAGAGTATTGGGTTCATTACTCCTAACAGTTTAGTAATCTTGATTTATTTTTGTTCTTCAGTCACACAAATGCCAAGGTTAATTTGCTCTTAAACACTTGATTTTCTAGGACATAAAATGATTCCATATTTAAAGAAGAAAATAGAGGACAGTTTTATTCTGCAAAGGGTCTAGGGTGGGGGATGGTGGGTTTTGTTTGTTTGGATCACAGAACTTAGAAAATGCTGGGTTAATATTTGAGAACTGAAAGATTTAATTTGCCCTCACTGGTACTCTTGGAGTCTCTGGATTCCTCAGCTGTGGATTGGGAGCTGATATGGAGTGGCACATACTTGGCCCAAAATGTTTCCAGTGCCCCTAGTAATAAGTGATTTTAATGGAGAACTTTTCACAGCAGAGGACTCAGAGATAGAGTCTGTGCTTTAATAAAGATGCTATGTCTCCACAGTGTACATTAGTCAGTGAGTTAAACAAGCATCAACATTAAAACAGACATTATCCCCTGCAGTGTATTTTCTTAGTGCTTTGTCCATTACAGCTCTCAAATGCTGAGGTTTCTAGTCCTTCCTGTTGGAAACAGCTCTTTTCTAACATTTATTGTGGATATTTTCCCAGTGTCTAGCATAAAATTGTCCTTTCTTCTCTCCTCCTGCCCTCCCCAAATGCTCAGTGGAATGCAGTGATGGTGTTTACCATCCATGAACCCCTTGGAAGCAGTTCCTGCACCTTCCTTAGCTGTTCTTTAACAAAGATACATATAATCAGACCTTTTAACCTTTCCTCATAAATCAGTCCATCCAGCTCATTAATCACTTCTGTTGCCTTCTTCTAAATTCTCTCCAATTTGTCATCATCCTGTGGCTGGGGACAGCTGGATGACCACAGCCCTGCACGGAGGTTCAGTACCAGCCCACTGCACCCAGAGATCAGGATTTATTTATTTTGTCCCTCCTTCCTTTTGCTTAATTCCCAGCCAGAATATATCTCCTACCCACTCTGCATAATCATTTCTTTAAAACATTTATGGAGATAATTTGCACTCTTACAGACCCTCTATCATTCTCTGATGTCAAGTTAGCAGAGGTTGAAAGAGCAAAGGATTGAACGTGACACTTTGTGTCTCTCCCTTCCTCCCTTCCTTCCCCTGCTCCCCACCCCAAAATAAACAACACAACTTTTCATTTGGTGCATATGGTCATATTAAATGTGAGGCAAGAGGTAGCATTAGAAAAGAAAAAAAGATGTTGAAAATATAATTGCCTAATTGTGAATCCTAAGTAGTGCAGGCAGCAGGGGCGGCCCTGACTGGAAGAAATCAGAGGGTCACTAATTCATACTGCCAACATCCTAATTAGCTGTGCAAATGTAATGTTTATATTGTTGGGGATGGATTACAATATCCATTGTAGAATGGAAAGAAATAAATGAATTGTGTCAGTGGAGCTATGTAGAAAACACTCCTGCCACCCCATTAAACCATGAGAAGTAGCTTAGCTACTAAAAAAAGTTTGTTTTCAGGCTGATGCGCAAGTCTAATTGGGTTTCCAAAGAAAGGAACATGTTTTAATTATTAATTAGAAATCAGAGGAGTAAAAGAGTGGAAATCTGCTTCAGCTGGAGGTTTTGCTCAATGCTGGATTTCTCCTTAATAAGCTGAAACATTCCAGGCCTGCCTTAGTTAGCGGTTGGGTGCAGTGGCTTTACTCGGGGGGTAGACATCTTAATGCTCATGTAATTATCATGTAATTATTTTGTAATGTGGGATCAAAATTTTGCATAGATGGCATTCTTTCACTGAACTTGAAAAATAAAAAAGTTGCATTCATTAATGCAGTGATTCAGTCATTTTGGTCTAAGAAGCAGGGTCCCTTATCCCCCTCCCTATCTCTTTAAGACACAAATATTTTGAAACAGTTTTAGAGATGGTGACCTCCAGATGAATAGAATTATTTAATTTAGATTTTGTTGAATATTTATTAGATTTCTTGTTGGTAATACTGCCTTTCAACAGAAGTGTCAAGTGGGTTGCAATTATCATCAAAGCTGATAGGTACAAATAAGCGATGATCCTGTCTGCGAACACAGGGTGTGCAGGTTCATAAAGGGGAATTCTTGTGGAAGTCGCTTTCTCTCTATGAATTTTCCTCCCTGTTGCCATTGAACTTCTGGAATCAATGTTGTTAAAGACTGATAGGCTTTGTCAGAAGATGTTAAGTGAATCATGGCCCATCATAATAAATATTCCCTATGGAGAGACAGGGTATGTTCTCATGAACAGAGAGTATGGAGCTGCCTCTTTTGACTTGTGCTTTCTAGTGCCTAGAAGTGCTCTTGAGCAGAGTTCTGCTCTGTTTACAACTGCACACAGCTTGTCTGAACAGATGAAAATGTTATTGGGCCAGTGCTGTAGCTCTTATGGCTGGAAAACACTGACAGCCTGGATCCAAGCTGAATCGCAAGTTAAACCTGACAAGTTAAAGAACTTAGCAAGAGCTGCTGGCTCTTGAGTTGCCAGATGTTTGTAGATCCATGTGTGTCTTAAGGGGAGCTGCCCATTAAATGTCTCAGCTTTAATAGGAAAAGGGGACGGGAAAGAAGAGCATATGACTCCATATGGCTCCCTAAGCGTGGCAGTAAATCCTTGTGTTAGTGGGGTGCAACTGTGAGGAAGTACAGAGCTGTCTCCTGATGTTGCTGTTTCATAGCAGAAAATCCATGGAGGAGATGGGGAGGATATAGCTAATGTGAAGTGGATGGCTTCCTTTGGGGTTATGGCTTCCATGAACTTGTAGATGTAGCATTATAATAAACAAAATATCTGACTTAACAGAACAACCGTTAAGAACATTTCAATTGGCCTTTTTTCATGTGTCTGCTGAAATTATTATGGTTGAAAATGTTTGGTTTGTATTCATAAAAGAAGTAAAATTTTCTGATTGTGGGCCATTTAGCACCTGTTTCTGCCTATAAGAGTCAATAAACCTTTCCTAAAACCTCGTTTTAGGAAGGAAAAAGATAGTTTCTTAGTTATTCTTTATCAGATAGCTGCACTGTGCTGTCCTACCCCTTCTCTATAGTTTATTTACATGATGTTTAGTTGTGAAGGATTTGACAAAGATAGATACCAGTATCAAGAAGGGACGCTATGATTTGTGTTGCTACCAAGAGCTAATTCTGCTTGTTTGAATTCTAAGGTAGCTTTGATTCCCCCTCCCTACTAACAAAGTTTTCCCTATTATCAAAAAGGAAACCACCTTCATGACTTGCATTCTCCCAGCAGAAGTCAGGTTAAGCTTCATACTGTAGTGGAAGTAACAAGTAATTAAGAATTACAAGCAATTATGATTAAAAACTCAAAAGAAAACCTTCACTTTCAAGGGGCCATATGTTGGTAAAAATGCTCCCCAGCTGAACCATATGGATGGGTGGAATGTGGGATCTCCTGCACATTGGGCAGAGGCTGTAATAATTTGTGACTTGACGTATTATTGCCATGTTTCCTTTTCATCATGCCAGACATCCACAAGTCTCTGTCACATCCTTGTAGGATAGTGAACGTGGGTCTCTGCAAACTAAGTATCTTAGGTTCAGAGTTAAAAGCAAGTGTGCTTTTAATTAAAACAAGACCAGCTTCTAACAGAAGTTGCCTTGGTCAGATGACAGTGTCAATGATCCTGTCCCCTCCCCTCTCTTGCTGAAACCTGGAAAAACAGTTCCAAGTATCATTTTGAAGGCTGTTTTGCCAAGTGTCTGGCAAATGCTTCATGTCAAAACATCCATCTTTTCCCTCTGTGGGCAAAGAAAAAGCCCAACTCACTGGTATGTTCATTGGTCACACTAAGAAGGCTAAACACACCAACCAGTGAAATGCTATAGCTTCAAAAGTGGAACTGGTCCTTTATTTTGTGGAGGCTGCTTTATCCCTTTGTGAAAAAGGAAGCACAAAGTGCTGCTATGTGGCAATAATAGAGATGTATGAGAAACCATGGATAGTCTTTAATCAACGTCAGCAGCTTCATGGAGACCTTGCAACAGGGTTTTAGGCTGAGATTCGTAGAAGAGTGCACAGTGATATCTTAGAAAGGGACATAATGAAGCCTTGTGTGTGTGTGTGTGTGTGTGTGAAGGGTGTGAAGTGACTGCTGACAGTGACATCTAATCTTTTGAATATATGTTCTGCTGTTGTACCTCCTGGCACAGCTTTGGCAGTTTCTTCATCCACTGCAACTTCAGGAAGCTCATCTGGTTGTGTGGGAGAGGATGTGATTAGCAGCAGTGACTTGTGCCTAGCACTGCTGTGTGATTTGCAGAGGTACTTGTGAGATGCCTGAAGGATGTTTATGTTCATGTTTCCATTTTCAGTAATCAACTCTTACTGAATTTTCACAAGAAATCAAAATTATTTTGTAGGAAAATATTATGGAGGTTTCTCTTTGATGGATTTTTGATTTCTAAAACTTGCAGCAACTTAGAAGCTTTTGTACTTTTTGGCTCCCTGTGCTTCAGCACACACATAAACTTGTCTTTGAACTAGTCTGGGAAGTGTTTGACATGGAACATTTGCTGATATATTGTTTTTCTTCCTAAGCCATCAGTGGAACAACTTGCTTCTTCCTTCTTGCATGAAAAAGCTGGCCCACCTCAATCACCCTTAGCACCAGTGAACCCCAACACAGCCAAAATAACCTCCATACCTAACTTGCATGCAGGCAGCATCAAGTTTGGGAGGTCAGTAGTATATGGTTTACAAGTTCTTGCATTACCCATTGTCACTAGAAATGTTTTTAATGGAATGCAAACACAAGCAATAAATTCAGGCCCTATAGGTACGGATTTAGGTATTGTTTAGTCTTCCTTAGTTCAGAGAGGCTGTTGCAGTCAGCTGCCCTACAGTGGGCTCATGCTGGCTGGCTGCCACGTGCCCACCCAGCTGCTCTCTCCCTCCCCTGCCTCAAGAGGACTGGCAGGGAAAGTAAGATGAAAAAGCTGAGTTGAGATAAAGACAGGGAGATGGCTCAGCAATTACTGTCATGGGCAGAATAGACTCGATTTGGGGCAAACTAACTTGGTTTTCCTTCACGCCCCAGGAGCTCTGGGTTATGGCCAGCGCAGTGACGGTCAGTCAGCGGTGAGTCTGTGGTGGGGCCAGCTGTAGGGCAGCCCCTGACCCCTTCTCACACAGCCCCCTGCAGCCCCACAGCTCAGCCTGGCCAGGCTCACCCAGGGCACGCTCACATTCCACCCTGTGCTGCACACCCTGCCCGGCCAGCCTGACCCCTGGCCTCCAAGCAGATGTCTCCAACTTTTCTTGCCTGCTGTCAGGGTAAGTAGGTGATGGGCTCACACGAATGTTGATCCTGAGCCTGGCTTGCCGAGGCCCTCTTTGATGTTTTATTTTGGCTACTTGCCAGGGGGTCCAATTTTTAAAGCACAGGGGTAACGATCAGATTATTTTTATTATCCCTGCTTCAGAATTCATTGTTCTGCAGACATCGTTTCCTGCACTCTTGCTGGGTAGCAAAATGTCCCCGAGAAGGACGTGCCACCAGATGCAAGATCTGTTTCTGTGTTGCTGGGAGGAATAACACAGGGACTGCAAAAGTTGCCTGGCTGTTCAAATATTAATGTCACAAACTGTGGCTTGCTCTTCACTGCTTTCCTCATTTAGCCATCCCAGAGCACTATTTGGAAACAAGAACAATGCACCTGGTGGGTCACGAAAAGCTTTCCTTGCTTTTGTGCTGGGTACCTGGTGATGTGTGTTGGCATGTCGTGGTGCAAGAGTCAGTGTGTGTTGTAGAAAAACTCAGTATAGAATTAATACCTGCCTGGAGGTTTCTATGTTCTTAGGTGGGAAATTCAGCCTTATCAATCATTCTTTGTGTTCCACTCTTCAGAATAAGTACCATTCAGATTTATGGGCTGCCTAATTTATTAATCTGAGTTAAAGGAAGACAAAGATATATCTGATTCATTGAATATAATCTTTAGGGCAGATCAGGAAGATGAAGAAAAATACTGAGCGCTGGCTTGCAATAGAAATCTTCAAATATTATCATTTGATCTAGAAATAAACTGGCACAGCACAAAGGTTGCCTACATTTAACATTCATAGCATTTTACTACTAGATACAGTGCTTACCTCAGATGTCAGAAAATAAGAGACTTTGCACAAAAGCTGGGTTTTATTCATTTTGTGACACTCTTCCTAATGCTACCCAAACCAGCATGTGTTGGTCTAATTGCCCTTCTGTATCTCCATTTTTATATCATTGTAGCTCTTTGGAATTTGGAAAATCTTGATTACCCTGTGTACTGTAGCATTTGAAACTGTGCTTGAGCCTAACGGTATTTTGATGCCCCTGCTTGCTTTAAATGGCAGAAGCACTGAATATAAATTAGAATATATTAGCATTTTGCTGACTTAAAAGATGACATTTATTGTGAGGCATAAAGAGTTAATCTTAGACTTTTAGCTCTGAGCTTACTTTACTGAGCTTCTGCTTACACGTGTTAATTTTCTCAGATGAGGGATAATGGATGTCACTTGAGAAAACAATACTGATTTGGGTTCTTTCATAGTTTGTGGGTTTATGTCCCACACGGTATAGAAGCAGGCTCTGGGAGATTGCCTGAAATATGCCTGGCCTCTCAGCTGCACTAAAAATAATTCCTGCTTCCCTTATTTCTAGAAGTAATTCTGAGATGCTGCAAGCCTTTACCAGCATCTTGTTTAGGAAAGAGATTTCTCTTCAGCTTTCAAATAACAATAAGGGAATGGTCTTTAGGTGTGACTGTTCTATTTCCAAACCACTCCTTTGTAAAAATGCATGTGTTGTGGATTTTGTTTTGTTTTGTTTAATCACTTTTGTTATGAGGCGTTCTTGATTGGGTGACCTTTCTTTGAGAGCAGCAGTTCACATTGGATTTTGGCAAAATGAATTTGATCATCCTTGCTTTACTAAGCACTAGCACCTAGATGACAGTAATTCACCCTCTAATACCCCCACAAAACCTATTTATGCAGAACTTGACATGATTTGCAGTCTCCGTAAAAGAGGAATATAGGACTTAAGCAGTGCCTAGAATTATTTTTTTGACCTCCATTTAAGTTATTGGTTGAAGTATTAGGCTCTTCAGACAACTAAGCTGTTCTTGCTCTTACCTGGCACTTAGCACCTTATAACAGAGCTGCACTATCAATTCTGTGGCATTCATGTGTCCCCCTCCTAACCTGAAGGTGGAAAAATTGCAAGGGAGAGCTTCAGGCAGCCAGTTAAATTGATCTTAGTAGTGATAATCATCCAATTTAAGGCAACACAATCACAACCTTTTTATTTGCTGACCATTGTCCATTGTAACTGTAACACCTTGCCAGTGAATGCCAATAAGCATCCCAATGTCAGGGTACTCATTTGAGCTTTGTGATCCACAGCACCTACAGATACAGAGGTGTTATTTCATTTGTTTGTTTCTGGAGACAGAAAAAAATGCTGGCAACTAATAGATTCTAGAGATGTTTTTTCCAACACCAATTTTAAGGAAGTGTGTGAATGGAAAAATTTGTTTCTGAGAATTCAGATAACATCTGCATTAATATGGTATATTGTAAGGATCATTAATGTTCAGAGTATATTATCAGGTGTTCTCTAATGCACTTTTGATGAGCTGTAATGATGCTTGCTGTAGTGTTTTTTCATCTCTACTCTCCCTCCCTTTTTTTTCTGCTTGATTGTAATAATGACTTAACCCAGGTGGTAGACTCTATCCAGAAAGTGCCCAAGGGAAATATTATTCCCTAGTACCAGCAAACATCACAGATAGTCATTGAGTTCACTATGAAGTTTCCTCAGGAGAAAAGATCTTGGATCTCCCCTTGGGTATCTGGACCTGCCCCACATTTGCAGTGTAATAATCTGGCTTTGGGACGAGATGGAGAAATGGCAGAGAGAAACAAGATGAAAAATGTGAGTGGAAAGGAAGGAAAAAAGACAGTAATACATGATAACTTTTGCAATTACTGATTTTTGTTATGATATAACTTGTCATAGAAGAGCGTCCTGGAAACTATTTGGATCATTTTGAGATTATTATTGAAGAGCACAGTTCAGTTTAAAATGACAAGGATGAGTGCAAGGGTAGAGATTCTTCCATTCAGATATCTCAGGGTTTTGGTTGGTTATGATCCTGCTAGAAAATACTTCTGGTTTTTGGATGTGACTGATATTTGTCCTTAATATTTGTCTTTTGTAGCTCTCTTAATCTACACTATCAGTCAGGAGATGTATTTTAAAGCTGTGGTTTCCTGGTCCTTGTTATGCCACCCAGCTGCACAGAACAGCAAGCTTTAACTAAATGTCACGGTTACGGTGTAGCTTTGTCAAGTAGACAAGGTGTCTAAAAGTGAAAAAGTGAAAATACAGGCAGTGGTGATAGAAAAATACTACACATGCTTTTCAACTGAGCAAAGTCTTTGTAGTAGTGAGTGTGCAGAGTGTCAGGTATCACTCACTATGCCGTTAGGCTTTACTGGCAGTAGCCAGCACAGGCACCACATGCAAGAGTAAATCACATTGGTTGTTCAAAAGATGGTCTCTTGTAAGTTTACCCGGGTTTACATACATGTGGGAAGAAAGGGCTTCTTTGTTTTCTTATTTTTACCAAATCTGTTTCATAATTTGTAGAAGAATTCAAAAATAAAGTACCCAGGAAGAAAATTATGCTGTTAGGTTTGCTTTTGGCTATGCTATATTGAAAGCTATACTTTGCAAATGTAATCTGTAACAGCAAATGGTGTACAAAGGAAAAGGAGTCATGTTGTTGCACACAATGTTTTCCATTTTCTGTATAAAAACTTGTTTAAATAATTTTGTGCCTTCCCCTTTTCCCCGTCTTTCTTAGGCAGCGGCTGAGTGTGTGCCCCTGTCAGCCCAGGGCTGTGCACGTGGTGTGGGGAGACCTTTCACAGCAAAGGGGGATGCAGGGAGGCTCAGGCAGTTCCCCCCCTGTGGCTGTTTTGCTGGGACAGATTTTCTTTGAGGTGGTTCTTACTTTCTGAAATGCTTTGTACCATCTCTTAATCCACCCACATCAGCCCCTTAATATTCTCCATGGATGGGGCAGGATTAGAAGGGCACTCTGCAAGTCTCCTAAAATGGAAATGAAAAACCTAAGTGATATCTGGCCCAAAACTGTTTTAGATTTCTCTTGGAAAAAAAAAAA
>VYZR01037525.1:6283-16777 GCA_013400675.1 Oxylabes madagascariensis
ACATTGATGCTCTGCTCCGGTGGGCTTCACTGTCCTGGAGATTCCAGAACCACTGAGGAAATGCAGGGATCACAGGGGAGCTACAGAAACTCCACAACCAATGGATCGAAGCGTTCTGAGTACTCATAGGGCAGACAGAACATCCTCCATGCCAGTAAGGCTGGAAACTCCCAGGGATCCCCTTCTCTTTGTCCTCCACACAGATGGGATTTTGGAACATTTCCCAGTTTGAGGGAAAGTGGGACAGTGAAGGAGAAGGGCTAAAGGCTTATCTCAAAACTGCTCCCAGAAAGAACCAGCATGAGGGAATGAGGAGAGAGAAGAGGAAAAACAAGCAAAATGTCACATTTAAAAATATTTACGATGAATCTTTTGACAATAACATTGATTTTCACTTCTCCAATTCGCAGGCAATTGTTTCATGTGTTTTATTGCCATCTCTCACCTGTAAAAGGTCATCATACAGCCTACAATAGTCATGTTCATGGGGACCTGGGCAGACATTCGGCCGATCAAGACCATCTTCTCCCCAGTGTCTGGGTGGAAGGCTGAATCATAGATGTATTTTGCTCTCCACAACTCATCTTCTGTCAAGCCAGGTGTCACAATACCTTGTCTTGGGACAGGTTAAGAAACAGTACAATAGCAAAAAGCACAACTGTTATAAAATGCTGCAAACTCCCGTGAAAAATGTGGCGTCAGAGGATTTGGGGATGCTCACTCTAAGTTAATTAAGACTCTCAGATAAGCTTGTAGAGACTCTTCAGTTTTTAAATGGATTGGTGAAATAAAAAAGAATCAAAACTCCCAGTGGTTACGTTGGCTGAGCCTACTCAAACCTGCACTAGGTTTTAGAGCGAAAATGTAGAGCCAAAATCTCTGAGGTCATTAGTGTGAAACTATGAAAATTCATTTTGAGAGTATTTAAGAAACCAATTGCTCCAAATGCTACACATAAGAAGAAGTTTTAAGCTTTGTTGTCATAGTAACTATTTTCAGAATTAGACCCTTCTGTATTTCAGAACCCTTAAGAGAGGCATAACTTCCCCATCCATTAGCAAATTTGATTAAAAGCTCTAAAGTGGGAATAAGAAGTGTTGCAATGAATACAGTGCTTTAAGTATTCCCTTTTAAATATATCACCATGTACTTATAATTGACTTGGACTCTCTGGGGCCATTAGTAGAAATAGTCAATGTCATACCTGTAATCATGCACAATTTTTCTTGCATTTTCCAGTTGGGCATTAGATAACAAAATATTCCTGGGGTCTGTTACAGTGAAGAAGTGATTGGCTCGTCCAAGAAAAGTGCTTTGATCCCATCGGGGCTCCTTGATGTTAATATTTAATGGGATATCTGGTGCCATCTTCAAAAGCTCTGCCAAGAAAACATCAACATTTGCAATTCAAAATTCCACTCATTTCCTAATGTATCTAGAACCTGCAAGATGCAAAGTGGCCACATTTAGAGTAACAAACCCAGAGAACAAACACCAAAGAATTTGCAGAACGGAGGTTTAAAGGGGCAAGTCCACAGAAATGCTTCTGTGTCCAGTGCCCCAAAACATTTATATATTACTTATTATACAACACTATTTTTTAAACAGTGGGACCATAAAACTGTAAGAAATAGGTGCAACACCCTCAATTTAAGTTGCTGCAACACTATTTTTACCTACCTGTCACCTTAATTTTCAGATACAATTTCAGAGGGGTGCTGCTTTTTGCATAATCCATTCAAATACTCAATAATAAAAGCACTGTAATAAAACTACTTCAGATTTAATTATTATTTTAACTACAATGCTTTGTTAAGGGTGGAACTCCGCTATTTTCAGTGATCTAATTTTCCATCTGTAGTAAGTGTGCCCAAGATTTTAGTTCTCATTACTTATTACATTTGTACAAATACCTGAGGATGAGGCAGATGCAAAGGAAGCACAGAAGTTTATTAATAAACAGACATACCCAACAACAATATATTAATCAGAAAGTGCTTTACTTCAGGGATGAATTATTGTTTGTGGAAAATAACGGATTGAAGGGAAATGAGAAATCACCTATTTCAAAAAATGCCTGAAGTGGTATGAAGTGCAGTGACAGATGAAATATTTAATAAAATCCAGTTAACTTCTCTGGCATAGCAAAATAAACCAAAAATTAGGAACACAAATGCACCAATTTATTTTAATAAATGTTGTTTCTCTAAATCCATGTTTTAACAAAACAGAGATTATATAATGCAACAATTTGCTACATTATGAACACATGACCAGATCTCCTAATGATACTTCAAAGATGGTTAAAGAACCACAATGAAGGATGCTGAAGAGTTGTGCATTTATGGGGCATAAAGCCCAGAAAAGTAAAAATTACTTCAGGTTTACTTCAACATCTAATGAAAAAAGGACAGCCCCTCCATAGCACAAGTATATGGATTTAAACTTTCTTAAAAGAAATTTCTGCAACATATTCAACAACCAGTGGAAAAAAAATCCTCCTCCAAATAATGCTTGTTCAAATGGCAAAAAGAAATTGGACCTACATAAATCCATTTTTATATATTTATATATTTATAAATAAAGATCCAATTTTAGATGATCTTTAAGGCCCCTCCCAACCCAAATCATTCTGTGATTCTATGATACCAGAATGCTAATAAATCTGGTACAGTAGGGGAAATGAATCTTTTCCCCTTTTTCCACTCACATTTCCCTCACTGTTAAGTGCACAATTGTACAGCCTTGTTTATTAGCAGGATTATTTTCATGTGTACATCTCTTAAACAGGCATGCTGCAGGATGAAGAGGGATCATGGAAATGAAAAAAGACTCAGGACAGATTTGGAGAACAGATTTCTCAAGCACAGCATCTCAACAGGAGATGGTCCTCAGGTTTCTTTTCCTTTTTTTAGAGCTTTGCCATTAAAAACTCCCTCCTGTGAACAGTGCTGTGTTGTGAATTAATAGTCCATCTTCTGGTCTAAAATGGGAACTGCTGGTTTTGCAAAGCCCTATGAAGGCACTCATTTATTCAAACCCTCTTTTCCACCAAAATAAAGATAAAAATTGGGACATTAGGGCTGGTAACTTGTTCTGTGACTGCTTCCCTTATTTGCAGGAAAGTTCAAGTGTAAATGTTTTTATAATTAAATTATCTGTTTCATTAAGAAAGATTAAAGCTGCTTTAGGATATCTTATGATAATCTGATTAAAGCTGTCTAATGAATGCTGAATAAAGCAGTGCATCCATAGATGCTTTTTTCTCTCTTTTCATTCTGGATAACTCTTTCTTTTCACTCTGATTTAGAATATACAGTACTGGGTTCTCTGGGAATTCCCTTTATTTACTCCTGATACCTCTGTCCACAAACCCAAGTCCCTCAGTAATAAGAAATCTAAACATTACGGATCTGCCTTCACTGCAGATGGTTCAATTCAGGACTGTTTCAGCCTGAAACAATCAGAAAAGGTGAATGGACAGAACACAGGAGATTAAACACGTTCACATCCTTTCTTTGTCCCCTGCCCACTTTATCTACTCCAGGTCTGCTCTGATGTTCCTTGACCCAGGTGTGCTGATGGAATTTACTACCTTGGCAGGAAACGAATGCAGCAGAAAGATTGTGCTGCAGGGAAATAAACCCCTGCAGCTGCACAGCTGGGGTGACCTGCTGGAGAGCAGCTCTGGAGTCCTGCTGGAAAATGAGCTCTCCATGACCAGCAGTGTCCTGGTAACCACGAATGCCAACAGGACCCTGGGGTGTGCTGGGAAGAGCATTTTTAGCAGGCCAGGGAGTGATCCTGCCTCTCTGCTCAACCCTTTGAGGCACATCTGGGGTGCTGTGTCCAGCTCTGGATCCTCAGCACAGCAGGGACAAGAGCTCCTGGAGCTGAGGAAGGGCCTGGAGCATCTCCGTGCCCAGGAAAGGCTGAGGGAGCTGGGGCTCCTCAGCCTGGAGAGGAGCCCCAGCTGAGAGGGGCTGGGTGTCCTGTCAGCCCTGGCTGTCCCTGGCTGTCCCTCAGTGTCCCTGCCTGTCCCTGCGTGCTCCTGTCAGCCCTGTGTCTCCCTGTCTGTCCCTGCCAGCCCTGGGTGCCCCTGGGTGTCCCTGTCAGCCCTGTCTGCCCCAAGCTCTGCCCCAGGCCCAGCAATGGCACCAGAACCAAGGGCAGGGACTGAGCCCAGCAATTCCCCTGCACAGGAGGCACAACTTCTGCCCTGGGCAGTGCCTGAGCCCTGGAACAGATTTCCCAAATGTTTCCATGCCTTTCTCTCTGCTGTTACCCATCCTAGGCAGACTCAGCTACCACAGACAGGTCAGCACAGGCTTTGGTCTCTCTCCTTTGTGAATCTACAAAACAGGGTTAGTGCTGCTGCAGCAGCAAAAAGCAACCTAGCAGGAAAATGGAAAACTTCCATTAATTCATGTGCTACAACAAAAGAAACCATGCTTGAAATGTCTGTGTCTGTTTAGAAAGATGGGAACAGAGAACATAGACTTCACTGCTACTAATCTTCATAAAGGACATAGAGCCTTCAATCCTGTATAGAATGAGGTAGGAGAGCTGCCAACCCTGCAAAAAGTTAGATGTCCTTTAAAAAGGGGTTTAAATTTTAGGTGACAGCTCTTTAAGTACACAAACCCATTTTCTTCTCTCAATGATGTGGCTGACTTGCCCTTTTAGCTGTTAAGTAGGAACAAAGCTGTTCTAAAGAACTTAAAATAAACCAGACAGACCACCAATGCCCACAGAGAAAGAGCAGATGTCACATACACAAGGGAGTGTAAAAAAGTTGAGAATAATATGATTTGGAGACACATAAAAATTGCAGTGAAGTAAAAAAGGTGGCTGAGTTCGCCAGTCACGGGACTCTGAATCACAGACCTGTTCCAACAGTGCCTAAGAGAAGCAGGGGATTTCTGTCTTGAAAACTTAAAAGTTTTCCAGCAAAACATTTTCACAACAAAAGCCCCATTTCTTGTTTTAAAGAGACTGCATGATGCTACTCATGACTCATCAGACCCCATTAGTAAATGCTGAAAAGGGAAAATAAATCCCATAAACCAAAAACATAACCTAATAAAGTGCTGATATACTTCAAAGGGATCCCCTTATAAAACAAAATGTCCAACTACAAAGTGGAAGTGGTGACTGCACAAAAATGGTTTCATCAATATATTGTCTAACAGCCATAGAGTCATCATCATAAACTAGATGGCTTTTTTTTAGTTTCAGTTTTTATTTAAACAGTGGGACTGTAAGAAATAGGTGCAACACCCTCAATTTAACTGGCTGCAACACTATTTTTACCTACCCGCCACCTTAATTTTCAGATACAATTTCAGAGGGGTGCTGCTTTTTGCATAATCCATTCAAATACTCAATAATAAAAGCACTGTAATAAAACTACTTCAGATTTAATTATTATTTTAACTGCAATGCTTTGTCAAGGGTGGAACTCCACTGTTTTCAGTGATCTAATTTTCCATCTGTACTAAGTGTGCCCAAGATTTAAGTTTGCATTATCTGTAATCCAATTGGGTACAGAAAAAATAAAGGACATTAGGATTAAATAAAATTTAAATAAATCCATCTGAACCTTGAGATAAGTAGAAAGTTTACAAGGGAACTGGAAAGCAAAAGCACAATAAAGATAAAGACAAAGATAAAACTGTTTGCTTTGTTACAATCAAGTAATGAAGGCAAACTACTCAACCATTAATTAATCAAGGTGCCTACACATGTAAACACCTGAATTTATTGTTCCCACTTACTGCTATCCAGAAAATACCAACTAATCCTGCAGTAGGATAAAACTTTCAATCAACAGCACCTTGAACTTTAAGGTGGAAGCAGCAAAATTGCCCAAGCAATTGCTCTTCTCCACAAACAAAGCCATCAACAGGGGATTTGGGAAACAAAATGAATTTTACAAACACATCAGTTGTTGTAACAATCCATACAGAAATGTCACTTTGAGGTTATGTTCACACAGGAGCAGCAGTAGTACTGGAAAGGATAAAAAATGACATCGTAACGCAGTCAAACAATTAACAACTCTCATGGAAAACAGGCAGTAAGAGAGAAAACGATCCACATTTTCACTATTTCACATAACAGATCAATTAGGAAGGTATTTAACAGAACCACTTGTACCTGGAAACCCTGCAGCTGTTTTCCCCAGCAAATTAAATCAGCAATGAAGGACGGACTATGCTCTCTGGCACATTCATATCACTAAACCCCTTCAGTTTCCAAACTAGAGCAGCTGGATCCAAACCGCCCATGGAGAAGAGCAGCTAAATCCTGCCTCGTGCTGTGGGATTGTCTGGCTGAGCATCAGCTGTGCTGGGACTGAACAATACCAGGGAGGGATGTTCCCGTGACCAGGGACATTTTTGGGCACTGTTTGTCTCCCCAGCACCCACACAGAGGTTTGATTATCCATGTGTGGCTCCTCCTATGGACCAAGTTTTCAGTCATAACTGATGGTGAGTTCATAAAGTTTTTCCTCAACACATGGCTTTGTTCTCCTCCAGTGAGGAAAAGCTGAGAGAATTGGGATTGTTCAGCCTCGTTGTGGCCTTCCAGGGCCTGAAGGGAGCTCACAGGAAAGATGGAGAGAGAGTTTTTACAAGGGTCTGCAGTGACAGGACAAGTGGGAATGGCTTCAAACCGAAACAGAGTAGAGTTTGATTGCCTATCAGGAAAAAATCCTTCCCTGTGAGGGTGGGGAGGCCCTGGCACAGTTACCCAGAAAGCTGTGGCTGCCCCATCCCTGAAGTGTCCAAGCCCAGGCTGGAAAGGGCCTGGGGTACCCTGGTTTAGTGGAAGGTGGCCCTGCCCATGGCCAGTTTCTTGCCCTCTCTGATCAGATGGAATCATCTGCCAGTTCATGCTCTAAAGTTTAATACCAATATTAACTGGGGGAATAAAGGGCTTCAGAATAAGTGAAAGTGGCCTCCCCCAACATAATACAAAACTAGCACAAAGTCTGATCAACAGTTTTGGTACAAAGGCTACATTTAGATTTTCCACAGAACCAGCAATAGCAGAAGACTTTAAACCTTGTTTAAAGGTTAACAACAGCAGTTGCAGCAATTATACAAAATGCAGATTCAGGAGTTATCAGGAGTTCAACTCTCTGCTGTTCCTTTACAAAGTTCATCTTTTAAACATCACATTTGAAGGTCATGCAACCACTTTTCAAACCAAAGCAACAGCAAGAAGAGTAGCAATGACTATTTAATTTATTTCAATTTTGAACAACCCAGATATTTGATCACTTATTTTAAACTGTGTTGCATGACTGAATAATCCAGATGGGCAAATAATTTGGGGAATTCTGGGCACCTTAAACTCATGCAGCAGCGCACAAATGATGAAAAGCAGCTTTGCCACCTTCCTCAGAACTATTTATATTTTCTTATGTTACTGACACCTTGTATTTTAACCCAAGCCTTGAAAAACTCCACTCCAAAATTAAGAAATTTTGTCAGTTTCTTTACAGTATCAGCTAAAATGGGGAGTAGAATGACAGAAAAGTAAATTTCATGATGATGTAACTGTGAACCCAGGGAGAAGTCTAAAGAGAATTCCACATCCAAAAGTAGAGCAGATATAAGTGTTATAATGCTCACTGTGACATTTGACTTCTTGGTGCCCAACTCCCAAACTGCAACATGCAACCTTCTGTTACAAAGCACGGGATGAGCTGGGTAATCCAGCTTAAAACAGAATTCCAACCAGCCTGCACAAATGCTGAAAGAAAGGTTTAACTTTTGTGGTGTCCTTTATCAGGACTTAGACCCCTAAGTTCTGGCGATGTAAAGGTGCTCAGGTCAGATAACGATTCACAAAATCTTCTAGAGGCAACTAAGAATTCTTTTTTTAGAGAACAAGAGTGAGGATTTTCCCTGAAAACCCAGTAAAAATAGAAGATAACAGCAGAAACTCTTTCTTCACAGAATCCTTTAGGATTCTTTAGAATAGGAATAGTTCAAAAGCTGGAGCCAGGTGCTGCTGACATTTCATGTGCAGACTCACTGGGAGAGACAAAAATAAGATTTGACACACTTAGGCCCTTACATCTCCATTTTTTAAAGCAGTCCCTTAACAACCTGATGTCCAGCTGTCAGTGCCTTGTTCTAGGAAATGAGATGTAGCCTGGAAAATCTTGAGGTTGAGAAAAGTACCTGCTGCTATAAAATGGGGAGAACAGCTTCTCTTCTTCCTTCTCTTCATAAACAAAAGTGCCACAGCTGCTTGTTTTTAAAGAGCTGAGTTCTCCTGAAACATTTCCCATGCCATTTTGATAGAGAAATACTCCAGGGTCCTGCTAGGGCTCTTTGTTCCTCAAGTAACACATTGTTCTTTTTTTGGGGCTCCTTTGCCTGAACAAACTCATGATTTTTCTTTTCCAAGGCCCGATTTTTCACAATGCCCACCCAAAGGGCTGCTATGTTGGCTTAGGAGAAAAGACAGGAAAAAAAATCTCCCTCTGATTAGGAAAAAGTGACCTGTTCTACTTTAAAACTACAACACATTGGCAAAGCAACAGCAGAAAGGCAAATCCATGTTTTAATTGCTCTGGTGAAGAAAAGAACACAAAGCTTTCTCCAGGGATGTCAGTCATGGCAGTTAATTAGTTCAAATGGGAAGAACTAATAGACTTTTTGGGGAAAAAAGCACTTTTGTGTGGTGGCAAAAGAGTACATGTGAAATTTGTCAGGGTCTGTAAGCAGTGGTATTCCTCTATTTGCAGTACATTTGCTGCCACAGTTTGAAATAAGGAGCACAGCTGATGACTGGGAGTCTGATGCAATGTACTTACACCAAATGTTAAAGCCACTTGCCAAGTTTTTCTTTCCCAAAGCACCTTCTACCAGTAAAACGCCTATTTAAATCACTGGGGGGAAAAAAAATCTTTGTCTCCACTGTGATTTTTCTACTGCAACCCTAAATGGAATGCTGGAGAAGGCAAAGCATGGCAACACTACAAGATGCTTGGTTTTTCTTTTTTTTTTTTGCTTATAAATGTACATCCCACTTGTAGCCTAGCAACAAAAGCAACAGCCTGGGTGAGATGAGCCTGCTGCTGGGGCTCTCTCCTCAAAACAGGAGCCATCTTTGGTGTGTAACTTGACCAGAGATTTCATCATTCTGCATTAAAGAATGCCAGCTCCAGATGTTAGAGGTCCCTGCAGCCAGCTCAGCTCTGCCTGCTGTGCTTTGCCACCTCCTCTCCCACTGCACGTGGCACGTCCAGAGACGCCGCACGTGTTCACCTCATCTCCACATTAAGGAAAATAAACCTCCTTTGCTAACCAAGGTTAGTGCAACCTCTTATTTCAGTCCTGATTGCTGCAAGCTTGGTCCTGCTCCTTGTGTTTTAATCCCCACCAATAACCTGCAGTAGCTTTGGCTCTGCCCTAGGTGTGTTCATGGACCTCTTCTGTACTTTTTCACTATTTCACATATCTTTTTCCATCCAGCTGATATTTTAACTGCACATTGGTACAAAGCCAATCTTCACCCTGCCCACCAGTATAATAACAATAGATTATTTATAAACCAATAAATTAAAAAAAATTATTAATACTCGTAATTAAAATTCAGTCTGACTACCAGGCGTCTGACCTTGGAGCTATTTGGCGTGTTCCTGCCCTGGAAACGATGATCCTGCAGCAGGGAGGCTTGTCTCTCGCAGGCCTGCAATCTGCGCCGCTGTCACGCAATCCCTGTGACACAGGGGACAGCGAGCGGTCGGGGCAGGATTTGGGAGCCAGTGGGGAAGCAGGGAGCTGGTACGTGTGCAGGGAGGAGGGGGCTGTGACAGGCTCTCACTGCCAGCAGCATCCAGCCCTGCTTCCACGGGGACAGCGTGGCACATGGGACCCTGGGGAGGGGACAGGGGTGACAGAGCAGGGGCTCTGCAGGGTAACGAAGGTGACACATGGGGCTGGTTCCCCGTGGAGGGGCTGGGGGGACATTCGGGGCTGAGGGACACTCGGGGCTGGGGGGACATTCGGGGCTGGACCCCTGTGGCAGGGCCTGGGGTGACAGATGGGGCTGGGTCCCTGCGGAGGGGATGGAGGAGGCAGACGGGGCTGGACCCCTGAGAAGAGAAGAGAGCTCACAAACAGGTCAGGGCCTCAGCAGGGCTAACAGAGGTGACAGATGGGGCTGGGCTTCTGCGGAGGGCCCGAGGCGACACGGAGGGGCTGGTCCCCGGTGAAGGGGATAGAGCAACACGGGGGGGGCTGGATCCCTCTGGAGGGCACTGAGGTGGCAGACGGAGCTGGGTCCCTACCCGGTCGCCAGTACAGCACCGGGAGCGCCACCGGCGCCGGCTCCTCCGCCCGTCCCCGGCCGCAGCCCATCCTCGCGGGAAGCACCCGGCCCCGGTACTCACCCGGCCCCGCGCCGCCCCGGCCGCGCTGCCCGGAAGAGCCTCGCTCGGCGCCGCGGGCAGGGGCCGGGAGGCGGCGG
>VYZR01037537.1:0-12993 GCA_013400675.1 Oxylabes madagascariensis
ACGCACTAAACTTTTCCAGTTGCTATTTACAAACCCTTTTGCAGACAGAATCCACTGAAAACAGCCAGTGAAAGGCTCTTCACTCCAGTTTAATAAGGTGACTAACAGAGCTTGGCTCTGGAAGTGGGATGGTTTCAGGTTTTATCACCAGTGATTTTTTCTGGCTCATGCTGGTTAACCCAATGCCCGAGCTAAAGGTGCTTACAGAACTCACTCGTTGGGACAGGGAGTGGGAACCAATCCTGCACTACTATCAGTGATTTATCTGTAGGATGCCAACTAAACACCAGTTTTATTTCATCTGCCAATCATTTTGTTGTAGCATGTTGCAATTCTGCATGTCTTGGCTACAATGGTAAAAAAATTTTTTCTCTGAATGAGTGGACAGTCAAGACTAATATTTATTTTAAAAAAGTAAAACAAAATTGTAAGCACTTTTTGTAAAACCAATGTCTGTTTTGTTACATACTTTTAATGTTGTGCTTTGTAAATGTCTTATTTGTGTAATAAATAAAGTTAATGCAAGTAGAAGTGCTGGCACTTACATCCAGAAAATGATGTAATTCCATTTTATTTTATTTTTAAATACTTTCTGGCTTACTAATCAAGCAGCAACCCACCCAGTTTTCCTCTTTTATTATTTTGTTAAACTCTGGCTTCAGGAGAGTTCAACAAACGTTCGTAGTAAATGGATATAATTTCCTAGTTAGCAAACCAGTCATTAAAGAATACCTCTGGTGTACATTATTACAATGATCAATCAATATCAAAGTACTGAGCAAAAAGAGAGGAAAGGAATTCACCAGGACAGCTAACTAAAATCTGGGAAAATAATGTTGATTAAGATGGATTTGAATGACTTCAACACTGAATCTGAGGCACTCTTTTTAACAAATTGTTTTCAGGCTTAATAATGTTTATACATACTACACTGCACACCTCTCAGGAATATTATTGTGAGTACAGTCGGCTTTTTTGCCGTGGCTTTTGCTCAGCATGACTGATTAAATGATTATTTCCATTTTTCTTTGAGCTGACAAAGATGACAGCAAGATTATATTCCTGTCGAGGGAAAGGGTGAGACAAATCCACGAGGACAAATTGCATTTATTGTGAATCAGATTACCTGCTTTGCTGGAATATTGTCTAGGAGAAGCTGTTCTTTGGTTTCGGTTTCATGGTTCTCAGTTGGCATATCCCAGGCTTTCCGGCAGGTCCGAAGGATCCATTCATGCTCATCATCGTCTGAAAGGGAGAGAAAGAAAATGTTAAATATCCCCGTGTCAGATCTGCTCTTTGCATCCCTGGGGTCCAGCTCAAACAAGCCATTTTTCCTTCGAAAAATAAATCCATTTTTTAGCCATTGGCATCTCTTAGAACGCTTTTTTTTGATTATTTGTTTAAAAGATCGTGTGCTGTTGTGTGGGAATTTGTCAAGGCAGGAGGTAATGGGTCTGTGGCAAGGACTGATTATTCATCTGTTTGAGAAGCTTAGCTTGGTTGAACCACGAGATTTACATGTATGGATTTCATATTTTGCCTTTTGGTGCAAAATATGCAGGAGAAATGTTGAAACTGTCAGAAATTAAGATAGGCATTTTTAAAATACTCTGGCTGTGTTGCTTGTCGGTTTATAAAAAGTGAAGGTAAAGTAAAATCCTAGGTTCTTGTCTTGGAGCTTTTCTTTCCATGCTGTTTTTGAGATGGATGTTGTGGCAGGTATTGATAAGCTGATGTAGTGGCTGAGAGATATTTTAGACCAACTCCTGTGTCCCTTGTTAGTATTCACGTCTGTCGTATTTATTCTGAGAGCATAATGACAGCGTGGAAAGAAAATAAAAGCAAAGACAATGTAGGAAAAAAACAACTGACCAGCAAAGTTTGAATAGTCATTTTCTGCATGATTTACAAAAAAATAGCTTGGCGAATGTTAAGTTGTGGCTTCTTAATTTCAGGGATTTAAATAGTCTTGTCTTCAAAAACTGTTCTGCAGCCTTTTCCTTTGTGTTTGTGTAGGAGAAAAGAGATTTGTCTAGTAAACCAGGGAAAACAAACTTCAAAAAGCCTTGGGAAAAAAAATCAAAGTATTACTTACAACAATACCTGTATTTATTTTTATATAAATGAAATATATTCGAGCTGCTTCTTGTGTTTACCACTGTCTTAACAAATTCATATTAACTGCCTGTGATGTGTGTAAAAATCTAAATTTTGAGGGTTTGTGGCAGCCCTTGTTACGTATGAAAACAGATGATTGGGAGGAGGATGGAGCCGAGGGGGTGTAACCCCGCTCCCATCACGGTCCCATTTATTCACCCTGCTGAGCACCCTGCTCAGGCAGGTCAAAAACAAAACGGAGAAAGAAGCATGTTGCTTCTTTAGGAGTCAAATTTTCATGGAGATCTTTTGATTGTGGAGTTGTACCTGTATGTTAAAGCGACAGAGGAGCATTTGGAATGCAAAAGACAGGAAGGTCCTGGGTATGAAGTGTTAAGCTAAGAAGTTCCCAGAGGGGTGTGTGACAAATTCTGATGCACAAGTCATTAAGATTAATCCAATTGACTGTGGTGGCTTGTGAATCAAGCTTTGTCTTTTCTTTTTTCTACCCTTTTTTTTGTCCATGCTGCCCTCCCTTTTCTCTCATTGCTGGCTGAGTTGGGTGCACACCAGCGAGGTGCTGCTCACACCCAGCTCCGCTGGCATCCTGGGGAGGGCAGGAAAGGTGCCAAGTGTCTTGCTTTAATGACTGCAATATAGTCATAATTTGGATAAAATAGCTAAGTTCAGCCCTTTCTGCGTTTCGCTGATCTCTTTTTTATTCCTTAAAGATCCACAGATTCATAACAAAATACCTTGTTAATGGCACATTTCTAATTCGGGTGTAAAGTAGGAGAAAATAGATGCTGAAAAAATATGCTAAAAGGGAAATTAAAAACATGAGCACAGAATCTTGCTTAAAGACCATGCAATCCTCACAGGCAGATTCCACCGAGGGCTGCAACAGGAATGCAAATGTGGTCCTTGAGCTTTCTTAAAAACAACATCCAAGCCATAATCAATGTGCTGGCTTTTGTTCTAGGTGTTGTGATCATGTGAGCCTCGCCTGTGACAGATATTGTCCAGTCTGTGTGGCTCTGTGGTTTCAGCTGGAATTGCCTTAGCTAAAAAAAAAAATACTTTATCTGAGCTTGTAATAATTGCGTGAAAAGGAAACTTTTGTCTGTTTCTGCCATGGTGAAGGAATAAGGAAACTTAGAGATGCTGTGCATCACCATGTCTGGCTGGTAGCTGGGCACACCTGGCTCACCTGAGTGCTAGAAATAACCAGCTCACTCAGCTGAGCATCAAGGGGATAAGCACAAAGAAAGGCAGATGCTGACTTGGCCTCACAGGTTTCCAGCATACCCTTGGTTTGCCCAGATTGTTTCTTTCTGCACTCTGGGATTTCCTGGTCTCCTAGGAAAGCACCCACGACAAGTCACCTCAGGGATCTTAGCCCTGCCAGACTGATTCTGAAATGTTTTGGTTTGTGGAGTGATCTGAGCCCATGCAAATTAAATATGTGTTCACGGGCCCTGCTTAACCTGCAAGCAGTTTAACCAGATGTAAAAAGTGAACGATGCAAATTTCAACTTTGTTGAAAAAACTGATGTAATGACTCAACATGAAGCAAATCCCCAGAACTGCCATCCAGCCCAGGGTGATGTACAACTGGTCCTTGGTCTAGGTAAGGGGAAATGAAAGAATTGATCCAGGATAGGAAGAAGAACCACAGAATGGCTCCAGGGCTGGCTATGGGAGAGAAAGCAGGAAAATATTAGAATGTAAAGAGTTAAGCTATGGTAAAACATACTTTTGCTACACTAAAGAAGACTGGTTGATAATTACTGTAGTTTTAGGGCTATTTGAATCAGTGCAGCTGCAACCTCTTCAGTAGTAACCCCTGAAACAAGACAAACTGGGTTTATTGTACTGAACAAGTCTTAAAGCTCCTCCCTGATTGTTAGTAATTGGCAGCAATGGACTTAACAGCCTCTTGACTACCCTTTTTACACTCTACCTGACTGTGCAGCTAACAATTTAAATCACAGATGCCGATCCTTCTTTGTGGCAGCTGCTTGTTAACTACACGTTCCTCTTTTTCTGCCACTGGCTGCTTCCATAACCCTGCAACACCAGGGTTAGATTGGAGAATCACATTTCATCAATATTTAAAATGGAATTAAACCTTGAGGTTTGATTAATGCTACCAGATAGTGAGTTGTAATTACTATTTTGCAAATTGCAATTGTTTGAATATGTTAATATGATTGTCTAAGCACATCTTCACCTTCAGAAGTAATTTTCCTTTTAAAAAAGATTTGAAAAAAATACAAACTCTTTAATCAGTGCTAAATTATCACCCTGTGCACAATTAGGTAGAATGGGGTTCTTCGTGTGGTGTGCTGAATTTTGTGTCAGCATATTTATCTTTAAAAGTTTATCCATTTTTTTAGATTTTCCTCAGTAGAATAAACAGTGATGGAACAGACTTTGCTGAAAGAGGACTAACCATGCTGGTGTTTGAAGGTAAAGGAAAAAAGCTTTGTCTGAGCATTTCACTGCAATCTGGTGTATCCCTGTGCAGTTAGTAAACGTTACCCAGTGATTTCTTCCAAACTCAGTGAAATATTATCATTATTATCATGACATGTTATTGGGATCTTGAAACTGAAACAGCAAAAGATTGTAATGGATGAGCTCTTGAATTATTTCCTTGCGTCTCAGTCGAAAATGAGATCAGTTTCTAGCACCCACTAAATATATCTTGAGTATTGTGGGTGAGATCCTCAGCCAGCCCACACTGGGACAGCTCTCTGTTATTTTTGCGATTAATTCAGGCTGTTTTCATTAAGCAGGCAGAGGCACACGGAGCCAACCCTGGCAGGCACCTGCACGACTGCTCCCCAGAAACAGCATCTGCCCACCACAGATGATTAAGCAGGGGTGCAAGTCCTCCTGATCTCCTGTTGGACACTGTCCACACAGCCAACAGGTCAGTCTGGAGAGCCTCTTTAGGCAAATAAGACTCAGCTAAAGCTGTTGGCTATAACGTGTTCCTATGAGCAGCCCATTTCAAAATTGGTTCTTCTCACCAAATATTGCCTGGCAGCTTTCTGCCTTGTTTTGGGGGGCTTTAAGGGAAGTTCCAAATGTCAGCAAAGTCCAAACAGGTGTCACAACCACTGTTAGGTGTATTCCACAGCGAGCTCAAGCTGCAGCCCGCTTAAGTCAGTGGATTTCTGTTCTCTGCAAAATGAAACCACTTGCCTCCTTTCCAATGTTCAGACTAAAACTAGTGGCAGAAGAGATTTCCCCAAATACCGCACTCCAGATTTATCTCTCAACTGGGATTAGAAACAGCTGAAAATTCAGGGTGGCCTTGCTTCAGGGTGCTTTCAAGGGATGACATGAAAACACACTGTAATTTAGGTGCGTTTAATCTTGCTATATTAAATGCATATTGCAAAGTTTAGAATTATTTGCTTCAAACTATCGTGTTTCTGTGTTGGTCATGGAAACCTCAGCTGTGAGAGATTTCTGAGGACTCTGCATGCTTAGGTGCCTGCCATGGCACAGAGCTGAGGCTGACAGCACTGGCAGTATTGTCATGGAGGCTTCCCTTAACTATTGCTTTCCCAGGAAACCACCTGGAAGTTTGCTGAAATTAGAATATCCAGTGGGTTGAACAGGGAAAAAAACCTACATTGTTCACCTTAAAAACCTTGTCTGACTGTGTTAGGTCTTTGCAGCTGTGTGTGTTCCAGAGGCTGTGTATGCACTGGAGGGCTGGTGCACTCTGGAATTCAGATCCATGGCTCCCTCCCCTTCCCAAGGGCAAGTTGGGACCTGATGTGAGCGGGTGCCATCCCTTGGTGCACCCTGATAGAGCCCAGGAGGGGAGTGGGTGTCCCTGGGATGTGCCAGCACCAGGACAGGGAGCACCCGGAGCCCTGGCACAGCCCTGCCCGGGGCTTTCCATGCCCACGGTTTGGAAGGGTGTGTTTACAACAGCCCATCCTCGAGCAGCAGCTGAGCTTCCTCCCCGTTTGCAGAGGACCAAGCACACGCAGCCCATTGTAAACAACAATATCACGGAATTCTTTCACATCCCTGACTCCTCCCAGCACCCGCAGCGCAGTTTATCATGTTCTTCCACTGCACAATCACAATGACATGTGATAGCATCTCAGCCGTGGGCTCTGCCTGGCACACCCCTTCCATTTCCACTGCCCCCTCCGGGTCCCTACCACCCCTTTCCTTACTGCACCTGACCCCACCAACATCAAGGCTGGCAAGAAAATGGAAAATACGTTTTCAATTAACCTTTGCTTCCACCCGCAAATTCTCACCCTTCCATTCTTTTTTAATTACTGTCATTCCAAAATGGCCCCCAAATGAACTTTCCATCTCTTGTAAAAGTTGTTTTCACATGAGCTGTATGTTGGATGTAAGTGCCTATAAGACTTGTGTGTAACCTATTTAATGGATTCACAATAGGATGGTTAGCACCCAAACAAAGCTGTTATTCTTGGCATGCCCCTCCTTGGAACTGAAACTTCCACAGTTTTCAAAAAGATAAGGCCAGGAAACCAGAAGGAACAATATATCTGCAAAAGCTATAGCTACTGAAATTACCGTAGTAACTTACATCATGATGCAAATGTTAATATTATCACTGCTGGCTATAGTCTGGAATATAAATTATGTTGGTTCATAATCTGTTTTGCTGAATGGAGGATGTTTCAGATTAAAACATGTAAACCAAATTTAATCTAAAAATGTTCTTGGTTGCTCAGATGAGAAGTCTCCAAGTATCTCTGTCTGTCACCTGAGCAGATTTTGACACTGTGAAAGACATATGTATGAATTTTGCAATGGCATCCAAACTGTGCTTGATCTTCACACATTTCTATATAAAGAGATACAAAAAGAGCATATGATGGGTAGGAAAATTGGTCCAACATTTAAAAAAGTGTTTAGGGGAGAGTAAGAAAAAAAAAAAGTAAGAAACCCCCCCCCCAACTTCTCGTAGGAGTCTGGGATCTTCATTTTAAATGGACTCAATTTCTCTCTGCCATCTTCCCTGCTCACTTGCCTCATTTGTCTTACCCACTCAGCAGTCCCACTGTGATACTAGCCAGGGTTCTGCCTCTCCTCCTGCTGAGTTTTGGCTCCTCAATTAATTTATTTGTTAAGCATTGGGGATTATTTAGATCCAGAGCTCTGACATCGGGACAAAAGCTATCTAACTGAAAAACAGGAAGAGGTAGATAAGTGCCACTTTGGAGATCCAGATCAAAGAGTTATAATACAATTTCTGACCTGCTTCTGGATGTAATATTTTTCAAAGCTTTTGACTGCCACAGAGTCTGGAAAGCAAGTACCAGAAAACTGGAATTGTATGAATGTGGCTAAAAGCCTATGTCCTGGAACTAGATGCAAGGGAAAAAAGTATGTGGGAGATGGAGGAGACAAGACCAGAGGGTGAATTTGTAGGTGGCTCTACAGAGCCTTGTGGGCAAAGAGAAGAAGCTGAATGCCATGGCAGGGAGAGAAACTATTTTTTTGCAGTGGTATTTTGGAGGAATATGAATCAAAGAGGCCAGAAAGAAGAATTAGCAGTAAAAAGGACAAGCACTCCAGCTGTTGCAAGAAAAGCAAAGGGCTACTCGCGTTCGTATGCTCTACTTGTGTAAACGGAGAGCAGTATTGGCTCTCAGCTTTACAACCCTGCTTTCAGAAATAAGTTTGTCAGCCAAAGTAAAGAGAAAAAGATCAATGGATTGCAATAAACGGCATTTAACATAAAAATGAGTAAAATTTACAATCCAGTTAACTTGTTAAATGTTACAAAATCAGCAAACAATAGACACAATTTGTTTTGTTCAGAGCCCAGAGGTAGAGACCAAATCCTCTAAATTAATTTCTGCAAAAGCTGGGGTTTTTTTCCAAACAGGTCTGGATCCTATTCGTTGTAGAATATACTGATTACCAACTATTTTTAAGAGCTTTACACAAACATTATTTCTTTTGTTGTGTGAAATGCAGAATCAGCCATCTGGCAAATGCCCCAGAGCTAAAATCTTTTACATGACATATAATTCAAAATGATTAAATATACAACAGAAAATAGCTATAGCATTGCACTTAAAATAGCATGAACTTTTACTGCCGATCAAAACTGATTTCTTTAGCCTAACAAGTATCCAAAGAACAATTATTTGAAGAGCTTTTAAGAGTTTCAATATGTAGGAACTAAACCTCATCTAAATTCAGTATCTTAAGTCAAATAAAAAAGAAACAAATGTACAAAAGATTGAATGGTCCTGCCTTATAAGTAGACATTTAAATCTATGGGTAGCTAAATTAATTCGAACAAAAATACTGTATTCCCTCTGTATGTGTATTGCTGGGGCTTTCCTCTCCTTGCTCAGGGCATCTGCCAAAACAACTTGTACATTCTTAGGCAATGACTAGGGGACTAGCCTGGAATCAGGCTGTTCATCCACTCCCTCCATCATCAGAATGGGCAATTTCAAAGAAGAACAGGGAATAAAGCTCCATGCATGATCCCTCAGTGCAGTCAATCTTTTTTCCTGCACCGCAGTCGACTCGAAGTTAAATTTGCTGTCTTTTTTCCAGAAATACTCCAGGCCTGAAAAATTGCCAGGTCCTCATCCCACACCCAATTCTCCAGTAGTTTCTGAGAAAGAGCACGCAAACATCTGCATGTATTTGGGGTACATGAGGGTAGGTATAGAAATATTACCCTGAGCGATTATTGAGTGGTTATGGCTGTTTCTCAACTGCATTTTTCAGACGAGTCAAAGTCTACATTTCCCAAAAAGCACTTGGTGCAAGTCAGATCTGAGTTGTGAGGGAAAAGAAGTCCAAATGTAGGAGATTTCCTTCATGGATTTTTGTACTTGGATAAACCTGAAATGGTTGAACACATCGTTGCCGACTGTCCAAAATATTTGTGCTTCTTAATTCTTTCAGAACAAGCATGAGAGTCTCCATCCCAAGGTAACAACGTGAGGAAACTGTAAGTCTGTGATTATTAAGGCTTAGAATTAAAATGGCTTTGCCCCCTTGCCTGGGGAGTTGGGCAGCCAAGGAACCTCAGACGTTCTAACCCCAGACTTCTCTAAACCATACAAAAATAATGTTCTTGAATCTTGACCTTTTCAGCTCATAATGATTCCTGAAGCAGCAGGATTTTTCCTGCTGCTTTTCACAAGACTTTCAGGCTTGTAGAAATGCTGATTGCTGGCTGGCTTGGGACGGCAGCAACACCAAACCCCCTCTTAATAAGACACTTGTCCTGGTCTTCTGGGCCTAATCCTGCTCTTAATTCAGTTCCCTGACTGAGCTCTGAGTGGAAAGGCAGATTTTCTGTCCTTCTGTTATTGATTTATGATAAGAGGTACAAATATATTTCAGGTAATATTGACTGCACTGCAGGAAGCTCCCATAGTAATTAAACCTGAAGAAGAAATATGAAAATAGTAGAACAAATATTCTCATATTAGAATGAAGAAAAGCATGCTTTATATTACTGAACCCACCCCTGAGAAAACCACAGGAGAAACAAGGCAATTTTCATCAGAAATATCTTTGCTTTTCATCAAGACAGGTGACCCAGGCAATCTCCTGAGATCTTTTCCATCTCAGTATAAAAATTTCCTAGTTTCGATGGTATTTTCTATTTGAAAGTTATGGGGTTTTCTGATAGTCAGAGGGCCTAAAACCTGACTGTCACAGCTCCTCTTGTGCCTCCCTGCTTTGCATAAAAAATAACATATTGTAGTTTCTACTTTTCACTAAAAAACTGGGAAATCTTCCGANTCCCCTCAGCTCTGGAGCTGTACCTGGACGCCGCCAGGCCGGAGGCAAGGCCGCGCCAAGGCTCAGGGATTCCTCGCTCTCTTCCACGAACTGCCCAGAAACAATTAGGAACTGCTTCATAATAGGGCCGGGGTGAAAGGTGAGGGCTGGAGGATTCTGCAGCCTGCTGCCAGGGCTGAGGGAGACAGTGTCATTTTGGTAAACCTGTCAAGCTGTTGTAAGAACTTCCTGAATGCTTCCTACCATCTGCTTTTGATGCTTTCAAGACTTGGCTGGAAGCCTGGAGGTTTTCCTGCTCTTTCCTGCCCAACCTATAATGGAGTAATTCTGGATCTGTTCCCTGTCATCTCAGCCTCTTCCTCAGTTTCTTCTGCTTACAGCTGGGGTTTTTTTTTTTAATTTTTTTTTTTTCCTCTTTACTTCAGTGGCCTTGTGCCCTGAATCATCTCTCCTGGGGCGGCAAGAGTTCCTCTGATGTTGAACAAGTGCCGGGTTTTTCAATTGTGTTCATGCTCTTGAGAGGAAGGGTCTGGCCTACATGACACATTCCTTCTTCACGCTCGCATCAACAACTTTAACTTTGTGTCCAGGCCCTGGCTGGAAGGGCCACACAAAGCCCATCTCCACAGCTCCGTCAGGCCGCACGCTGCGCCGCGCTGCTGGGCCAGTATTGATTGATATAATTTGTAGGGTTTGAGATAAATGTCATAAAGGACAATGAGTTCAAAGAACAGATTAAAAAACAATAAATTGAATTCCAAGGCGTTCCCTCCTGTACTAATCTGTGTAGGTTCCTGTGTTTTTGGAAAGCACGTTGCTTATCTTCCTCATCAGTAGGCCCACTGCATTCCAGTATTTTGGATCAATGCCATTTGTAATAATCTAGATCAGTTTTTATTCAACGTTTATAAAACAGGCCATGTATCACAGGGTATATTTTATAGCAGATGGTATCTCCAATTCATTTAAACCCCCCCCACCACTTCCCTCCTCCAATATCACAGTGCACACTCACAAAAGCTCTCGAAAGTAGAGCAGAGCAGAATTTTTTTTACAACAAATAGTAAATTTGCTGAAAAATGGAGTTTCCAAGCAACAAAACTGTTAAACTGTAGCACACTGAAAATTAAATGTTGTGTTTCCCACAAAAAAAANATACCAAACGGTAATAAAATATATTTATTCATATGTGCTTGGGAATACCTCATTGTAATTCTGCAAAATATGATTTGTACAGCTCTGGGGATACATAAATCACTGATAAAATAAATAAGTTAAAGATATTTTAGCTCAGTGATAATAGAACCAAGTCATGGAGTTGTTGATATTTTGGCTTTAATCAGGCAACCTAGAAGATAATAGAAATAAACTCTTCTTAGTTTACCTTGTAGAAGAAATTAAATCATACCTGCATTTCTCAGAAACTTGTGTTTGTAGTCAACAACTATTCTGGTTTCAGGGTTATAGAATCCATCACCACAGTCATAACAACCTTCTGGGATTATTTTGGGAGGATCCAGGTTTGTAAGCTGAGGAATGCCTGGAAGGGAAAAACAAGGTTTGATTTTTTTTTAAATTTATGCCTTTGATCAAGATAACTTACATACATCTCAATGGCGTTTGCTATAAAAGTAACACAGTTACCTCACAATAAATTTTATAAAAAATTTCATCAGTTTTGCAGATGGGAAAAATGAAAATGGAAAAATGCACACATGAAGATTGTGTGATAAAAAGCAATCACTTTGATTTCCTCATTCACAGTCCTGTGATTCAGCCTACCAAGTTAACATTACAAGTCCAACCCTAAAATCCAAAATGGGGCCAGGACAGACTCGCTGGCTTCACGGAACTTCATGTCATCACTAAAATATTTTATGTATTGTGTGTATCATGTTACAGATTTTACTTACTCTTTTTCCTTATAAACCCACCTTTTGACTACAATAAATAATAATATTATAAAAGTCTTTAGCAAAAACATAGACTGAACACAAATGTCTGTTTTGGTATCTCCTAAAAAGCTACGTGGGGCGGATGCTTGAAACTTAATTTGCTGTCCTGGCTGCAAACTAATTGCTTTTGCTCAGCTTCTCTGTATCAAAAGCCCCCTGCTGATGCCGTGAGGGTGAAAGGTATAAAGGGGTTAATCAGGATGTCAAAAGCTGCAGATAATAAAGCCCTGTCCTGCGGGTCATGCTCCAAGAGACCTGCAGTGGATGCAGAGCTGCATCCCAGGCTGAGCTGCTGGAAGGTGGTGTCCACATTCTTCTGGCAGCATCGGAGGCTTGTATGAAATTAGCCAGAGCATTTCTGCTCCATGTTACTCATGTAGCTGAATTAATCTTTCTTAAGCAAAGTTGTTAGTTTAATTCCTTCCAGACTCTCAGGATCGCAAACGCAATTTAGTACCTGGTGGTTTAAAACCAGAACAGATTTCTGTATAAAATCTTCTGTCGTAGCCATCGCAGTAACGCCATTTTTCCTCGTCGAACTCGAGACCATCTGCAAAAACGTATTTCCCCTGCAAAACACGTTTGAGGGCAGAGTTAATAAACATGATGGATGGAAGGAATCGAGGCCAGGTCGCACCGGCAGAGCCTCAGCAGGGCCAGCTCGGCTTTTGTCGGGAATCCTGCACCCCGAGGGGTCAAACAGCGGCTTGGCTCGGAAATTCAAGTATTTCACCTCGCTGGCGGGGGGTCTCTGCCAGCGGAGAGTGAAGCCCCCCGGCCGTACCTGCCTGGCCACCCCGCGGACCCAGAGCGCCCGGTAGCTGCCGCCGGTGGGGAGCAGCAGCTCGCCCTCCCCGTGGAACATCCCGTCCCACAGCCAGCCCCGGTACTCGTTGCCCGAGGGCAGCGCGTAGTAGCCGTATCCTTCCATCCTGGAAGAGATGGCGGGCGTGGATGGTGGCAACCCCCGGGTCCCACCAGTCCCCCGCGACCTCCCCTTGCCCCCAAGGCCCATCTTCCACCCGCGACTCCCCTGCCCCCCTAATACCCTTTGTCCCCGTGCTCCCCCCCCGCCCTCTTCCCGGACCCCCAGCTTCCAGCTGCCCCCCTCCCCGTCCCCTTGTGTCCCCTCGTGTCCCCCCGGCGC
>VYZR01037548.1:0-13213 GCA_013400675.1 Oxylabes madagascariensis
TTGTCCCTGTGGGCAGCAGCTCATTCTAGCCCAGTGTCTGCCACACAGGCACGCTTGGAGGGTTGCAGCCTCTCAGAAAGTGGGGAGAAACTCTGAAATCAAGAAGGCCTAAACTTTTAAGTTTTGAAAATTAGCATCATGCTTTTCTTGGTGTCCTTGATGAATTGAAGAGAACTTCTGTATAACACAGGGCCAGAAATGCACTTTTAAAGTTGAGTCACTTGGTTTTGAATGAGAGTTACTGGTGCTGGCCAGAAAATCTGTATTTGCACAGAAGAATTATTTTATTTTCCTCTGGCTTCACCACCACTACAAAAATCATTTTGCCAAAGAAATGGGCAAATTTCATCTCAGTAGGAATCCAGTAGAAATCTCAGTCTTTTAAGGCCTTTAGCTAGATTGTGACTTTGTACAGTTTCAATAGTTTAAAGAAAAATTCTGTCATGGTTGAGTAGTTTCCAGTCCATGGAGCCGAGACAGGCAGCCTTGCAAGGCTGTGACAATCTATGGCTACAGCCCTCCTCCTGCTGACTCTGGGCCATGGACTCCCAAATCACCTCAGGGAGCTTGCAGTTTGCTTTGAAATTTAAGCAGAGAGGAGCTTTTAGTGTAACTCTGCAGATCTCAGAAGGGCTTATCTCAGGAGGGAATATTCCAATGGCTTTGTGCTGTCAGTGAATTAAATTATATAGGCTGGCTATTTTTTCATCTTCCGTTGCACTGACCTAATTTAATACAAATACATTACTGAAGAGCTGAACCAAAATCGTGTAGGTCTTAATAAGATCATAACAAAACCCATTGAAATCTTTCTCTCTTATGCAATTTAAATTCAATTTACAGTCACTGTTTATTTTCACATACTTGGTTGTTGTTTTAAGCACTGGGGTTTTTTTGCTCTGCTTGCGTAACTTAGAGCTATTGCAGTATCAAACCGGTGCTCTTAATGTGCTCTGGAATTTGGCTTTTTGGACTTTTACCATTTAGAAAATGTATCCAGTTGAAAGGACAGTCTCAGAAACAGGGGAGCTTTTCCACGAGCAGCAGCTGTTCCTGCTGTTGGGTGTGCACAGAAGAGAAAATGATTTGAGATGTATTCAGTGAAATGTGTTCAGTGCCTGTATCCTTTCCCTGGGAGCACATCCGAGCCCTGGGCAGGCTGCAGCCGTTCCTGCTGCACACCTGAGCCCTTGGGCTTGAACATTCCTCTGCCCTGTTGCCACATCAGAATGAGGGCATTACAGGAGTGGTGTTTTGTCATTAAATGCCACATGTTGGACTTGATGGTCACGGAGGTGTTTCCAGCCTGAACGATGCTGGGGTTCTGTCTGCACATTTCAGCAGCTCAGCTCCCAAGGCCCCTCTGGAGCACGGCAGGACCATCACTTCTGTAGCTCGTGAGGTGCTGCAGCAGGATGGGAACAGAACAAGAACTTTGGTTTCCTGTACAATGAAAAGCCTGAGCTTGATTATATTAAAAGCTTTGAAGTCCTGCTGAATGTTTGGCTTCCAGCCCAGCTGGTGGAGAGTGCAGAGAAGTGCCTTTGCTGTTTCAGCGTCAACTTGAAATTAATTTTCCCTCTCCCAGCTTGATCAGCCACTGAAGGTCATCTTATTTCAGTTGTTTCTAAAGCGTCCTGCATACACAGAGGACATACACGGGGGTAAATGGGGTTTGCATTCACTGGGGAAATGGTTTGTAGCTATTTATCAAGTAGTGTTGTAATTTATTAGTTGAATTCTGTTGCTTAGATTGAAAAAGCATCTGACAATCAACTGGAACCAGCAGTTCCATTTTAATTCCACAGGGTAATAATTTTCTACTATTATATATAAAGCCTTACCTCAGTTATTATACATATTGGTTGTTGGGGTTTTTACAGCACCACAGCGAGAAACTTGCCAAGCAATAAATTCCATTGAAAGGTTTCTTTGTGTCTTTAGGAAAAGCTTACATGAGATACTTCCCTACTTACATGTAATAAAAGGAAATAATAAGGCACACAGCACACGAGTAACCATTAACTTGTGCTATTGTGTATTTTACTGGCTTTATTATGGATAACTTTCCAAACCATACAGACTCAAACAAGTGCTTTTGCATTTCTCTGAATCTATCCTTTTAATTTACAGAAAACCTGATTCACACAGATTGTGGAATTAAATCATCACCCCAGCTGCTATGCTTTAAGTTTCCCAAACCTTTGTGAATCATTGTGTGGTTTTGAACAGCCTGGTTGTTGTGACATAAGAATTTTTGTAATTGATCAAATATGTTTAGGATTGGTTGGTTTATATTTTTAACCAAAAAAGAGTTGTTTTTAGAAGAACTTATTTAATTTTTAGGAAATTGAATTAATCTTGTTTTTAAGTCACGATTTCCTTTTTGTGTTTCCAACTAATTGCAGGACGGGAATTATTTTGATTTTTGTCTCAGACATTACAGCTTTGTTGGGCTTCGGATATGTTTCTAAGTCTTCTTTCAGAAGCCCCAGTTCTTCCTGCTTGGCAGTTGTTAAGCTACCTGCCTCCTTGTTTAAAGTTCTGGGAGAGAGTTCTGCCCACTTATGTCTGGGACCAAAAAAACCCCAACTATGAGGCATCAGAATAAACAAACAGGACAGAAAGCCAAATGTGGCCGTGACCAGAAACAAAGCCACGTGTTTAGGCTTAGAGCACAATTTGGAGCCTTTTCTGCGTTTCAGTTCTAGGAGAGGAATGATGAGTCAGTGCTGCCAGGGCTGCTGGGCCACAATTAATGGGTTTGCAGCTGGCACTGGTGTCCTTGAGAGCCGGAGAGCTTGAGGAACCCGTGCTAAAACGGGGGGGGTTGTGTCACGTAACCCCAAGAACCTTGTTCTGTAGTGACTAAAACTTCCTGAATGTCTAAGTTTCATTCAAATTTCTTGAGGACAGAAAGCTAAATTGGATACAGAGGCCCCTTCAGATGCACGAACAAGGTGCAACCAGGCCCTGGAGAAACAAGTGCACCGTGTAGGCTCTGTGGTTACCCGGCATCAGCCTCGGTGCGGGGGGAATTTCTGTGTTAGCAGAGGGGCAGGGGCTGAAGAGAGGCACAGGAACACCAGGAAACCTCATCCTGCAGGGTCCTGGGATGGGGACACAGGCAGTCTGTGGGACCTGAGCTGTGTCCCACGTTTCTGGGGAAAGAAGAGATGAAAAAAGGAAAGCACCATCCTCAGCCACAGACTGGGTTCAGCCCAGCTTGGGCTTTGCAGCGGTGCCCTGTGGCAGCCTGGGAAACTCTAAGTGAACAGACATGGATGGATGCAGGGTCTGGACAGCCCTTATCAAGCCCAACTTGCAGTGGTTTGTAAGTGAGAACATTTTTTTTTCCCAGTTAGTTTTTCCTTGCTGTTCTCCCAGAGCTCTGTGGGACATTTCCAGGAGCTCAACTCTCACAGGCCTGCTCAGCACACACTGGGGGGCTCCTGGCCCCTTGTGTCCCTCCAGGAATCATCACTGGGCTGGAAGTGCACCCCAGTGGGGCCAGGCCACAGTGACAGGGAACCAAAGTACTGCAGGGGACCCCTGTCCCACTGGAAGCCCCTTGGTTTTCCTCACATACACGTGGGGCTGTTTTAATGTCACAGTGACTGAGGTGTCACTGCTTTGTTAAAATCCCTTTCGGGCACGGTATGAATGCAGCATCAGGGAGCCCAGTGGTGTTAAGAAATGACAGTACAATTGTTTCCAGTTTTTAATGCTTTCTTGTAAAACTGAAAATACAAAACCAGCTGAGCAAATGTAGATCTTTATATACATGAGGTCTCTGATTAAAAAAATCCTTTTAGTTAAAAAAAAAAAAAAAGAAAAAAGAGAAGACCGAACCAACAAGTTAAATGAAAACTGATTAAAGGGGACAACATTCTCAAATTGAAGCATAATTTCCAAGAAGGAAAACATCTTCTTTACAAGTTTATTATATAACTTACATTTACAGTTTACTGAGAGAACTTACAAAACAAGCTGCTTGAAATGCTCCTCATTCCCTTAAAGCATGAATTTCAAAGTGCCACAGCAAAGGAACAAGTTCCAATATTATCTTATACAGACTATTCATGTATAAAATGGTTTGGTAAATGTGAGGTGTTCATTTAAATGAGCACATATAGGGATACAGACTAAATAAAAGTACTTGAACAACACCTTTGTTATTACATACGCAGTTATAGGTATAATAAAGGAGACAAGGCCAGCACTGCTCTTAGGTATCTGTGTAGATGGAAGGAATGTGATTCAAGCAGTGATCAAAGGCACTGTTCTGGAAGAATCCATTGTCATCCGTTCCACTGGAGACCATGTCTTCGGATACACACTGGGCCTCAGAGATCCCCTCAAATCCTGGAAGAGCGACAAGGGCATGGACAGGAGTTAGTGCCACGAGAGGAGGGAGGCACAGCCTGGGGTCACACAGCACAGCACAGTGTTAAAGGAAAGACAAACAGTGTTCAGCATCAAAGCCTTGCCCACGAGATGCACAAATTTCAGGGGGTGTTTGTGTCATGATAGCTGGCGCTCCCATTTGTTTCTGGGCAAAGCCGTGCACTTGCAAAGTGCAAATATCAGAGCTCGGCTCTCCTGGCACTCAGAGTCATTATCAAACAATGAGTGGGCAAGGATCCTATCAAGTGTGTACTAGAAGTGATGCAGTCCTCTTGGTTTGTGTTCCTCCTTTTAGTAGTACTTCGAAAAAATATTCCATGTGTCTCCCAGCTGCTCCTAAGACCCAGAAGAAATCTGGATCCTACATTTACTGGCTCTCCACACAGTGCAGATCTGGGGAAGCATGGCTGGGGCAAGTCAGGCTCACAGGACATGGGAAGAGCTGTGATCCTCAGCCCACCAAAGCCCACCAGGCTGCTGCTGGCCAGGCTACCAGAGAGCTACGGCAGTAGGGAAGAATTTCTCTGTCCTTTCATAATGCCAAACTCCCACAGCTATTACAAACCTCCTGAGCTGCACATCCCTGTGGAAAGGAGCAGGTTTGCCATGCTACCAGATGCAATCTGTGGCAGCTGAGTGCCAGGGAGTCTAAAAAAAGATTTATTGCCTACCCCAAAGGACATGAAAATTTCCTATTATGACCCACTACAGCCTGATTTTACAACTGGCCAGTCAAGACCCACATGCACGTGTTCATTTTACTGCAGTCCAGCTCCTCCTTACTTCCCCTCTGCTGTGTTCACCCCCTTAGCATCATTCCTTTATACATATTCTGGTTACCTTTATACCACCTGATTTGGGTTGGGTCTTTAGAAAAGCATCTGTGTGAACTCCAGCACAATGTTCTGACCCTTGGACCGAGCCCCCAGGGACCCCAGAGCCCACCTACCACAACTGGAATAAGCAGCAGCAGCTGAGGGAGCCCATGGAACAAGGTGCAGTTCAGTAAATGCCTGTGCCTGACACAGAAAGTCCAGCCCTTACACAGAGTGGGGATTGCACTGGGGTGGCTGATCTGAAGCACCAGACCTGGCTCTGATGTTCTCATTCTCATTAGAACTCTCTGCCCCACAGAGGGGTCTGTGGGGCCATAGGGAAATGACTTTTTCTGTGCCTTGGTGGAAAACGAGGCGATTCCTTCTCTTTAGCTCTCCCTTTGTCTTTTCCACCTGCCCACCCCCCTGCAGGCCTGGGTGGGGCTGAGCCAAACTCTGCCCAGGCCCCACCCCAGCAGCCAGGGTGGGATCCTGCGTCCTACACAGCCAGTCCTGCCTGCAGGAAAACCTGTCCACCTCATTGTGGCTATTTTGCTGTCAGGTATGTTTTTATTATTTGAGATCGAATTCTCTACCTACATTTCTGCATTTTCTATGACTTGTTGGTTTACAGGTCAGACTCTGCTGTCTGCAGAAATCTGGCACACAGTGAATGTCCAGAGGTTCTGCAGGATGACCTCGGCATGTTTATCTCTGTCGAGCCAAGTGGAGTGACCAGTATTTTGATAAGTTTTGCGAGTGTTTATGTTATGCTAATTTCAATTTGATGAGCCTGTATACAGGGTGGATACACAACCACAGATGGATAAAACCCAAGATAAGCATACACCCCAGAAATCATTATTAGATTCCAGATAGAGTAAACTATCCAAAGTCCTGAACAGAAAATAAAAATTTATTGACTGTTAATGTGATTCATGGAACAGCTGTTTGCCAGTCACATTTGGCATTCCTGCGAGATGAGATCTCATTTAATATTAATGGTGCTATAAAAGCCTGAAAAAAATTAATGCGTAGCCTTGATGAATCTTGCAAACCTGAACGGTTCTATTTTACACACTAAAAGATGAGATGAGATTTATATATTTCATACATGTTTATGTTTCAGCCTTTTAAGTATTTGCATGCCTCAATAACCACTCTAAAAACAAAAATACTAAACAGAAACATTTCATGATAGTTTAGGCCCAGACAGAAAAATCAACTGTTGTTGAAGTTGGTGTCTTGCCACAGTATTATTCTTTACTGCTACAATTTCTTTTGGAAAGTTTATTTAGTCTGTTCTTTAAATATTGCAGGCTGTCAATCTGAGCTTGAAATTTGATGTTAACATGAAAAAACCCTATGTTTTAGTAATATCAAACTTATGAGTAACACTAAAGAATTCAAAGTTGAAGTTGAAACTTCATCTTAAATGTTTCCCTCGTGTTGGTTACTGATGCATGCACTTCCCAGAATGGAACAGCAGACAAATGCATGCACACTTGCTCTGAACAGAGTCTCCTTTAATACAAAACAAACAGGAAAGTCAACTCTAATTTTGTGGTCTGACTCAGGCCCCAATTCAAAAAGCACTTAAACATATGTTTTCAGTATCCTTCTTAACCGAGGTGCCCTTCTGAGTGCAGACATGAAGAGAACTTTCTCGGAGATATGTAAGTAAAGATTGCAGCAAATGGTTGTGTTTTATGGCTCTGACAATACTCACGTTTTGTTTGATTTCAGCAATCCTGTCAATTCTTAATTTTAAAGGCAGAAATGAAAAGAACACTAAAAGACTGCAGTACTACAGTAGTGTAGCCATTATAACTTTGACCTGACTATGAAAGCCTGCCTGAGCACACCTGAGATGTGCAGTGAACAGATCACACAAAAAACAGAGGCAGTGCCTCATCAGCTCTCCTGAAGGTGGGTGCTGCCTATGGCATCCAGCAGAATGGAAGAGACTTTGTCCATCAGTCAAATACAGCAGGATTAAAGAAAAAAAAAATGCTTTCCTTGTGGGATTTATAGATGAAAATGAATTTCAGGGTTATTTTTTACACAAACACGTTTTTGTCGTAACATTGAATATAAAATGTGTTCTTTGCCCCTCCCGCTACACAAATCATTTGGGTAATTCCTTATAGGTGGAATGAATTACCTGTTGAAGCTAAAGGTGCATTGAGTATGTGATAGCCATTCTGCCTCAGAGGACTGAAGCAATGGGATTCCCCTGTGAGCACATCGCTGCTGACAGACTGGTCCATTGTTCTGTAGCAATCTCCATAGTGGAAACAGTTCTGTATGGAGTGGAAGCTGCCTTGGTAACCTGAAAGCAGATATTGCACACAGTTCAATCCTCCTGCAGTGGTACCACCTCTGCTTCTGTCACAGCATTTCATTACTGTTGGGGGGGAGTTACTTTGGAAACTGAGGAATTAAACTTTAGAAAAATGACTGTCCTTTTCTATAAAGTGCAGTTACAGAAGAGCCTCATCAGACTCGGTCCCACAAGGTGCTGTGGACTGTGATCCCCATCAAGTAAAAATCTCAAGGATGGGCTTCATTTCAAGCAATAGATCAGCTGAACACAGCCAACAGCATACTGGGTTCCAAGCCGAGTAGTGAGCCCTCCACTGGATCAGGTCCAGGATGCTAAGCTCCTAAGGGAATGTCCCTGTAATGAATCACTGTTAATTTAAATACAGTAATGCAGTATCTAAATGAATAGCACTGCTTTGTTTTCAGTTAAAGTCTTCTCCCATCCAGTGTGTGCTGTGCACTGCTGGAGACAGTGCTGTTTACCCAAAACACCTTCACAGGTCCCTCAAACTTCTTTCCCAGACTGCTCTTGATTCAAATGAATCCCCTTTCACTGACACAGGGGGCCACAGTGCGCAGGTAAAATGGACCTGGAAGTGCAGGTCTGACTCCAGATGGTTGTCAGGTGAAGATTGAGTTCAACCAGAGGCTCTTCTCTTTCTGGAAAGTGCTGAGATAGATCTGTATGGTCTCTGCTTTCCCCAGTCATTCTGCTTTTGGGGCATGTTTGACTTTCATCCTCCACATACCCAACATTTCTTAGAATCTATTTTTTTCCCCCAAGTATTGTGTTATCAGTACCCAGCAGTTTGAGTTTTGCCATCAGAAATTGTGAATGAGCTGTAGACAACAAAAGAAGATACTTTACAGTAAAGGACAAATGAATTGCTGAGGAAGGAATTTTCCAATTTATAAGTTGTTCCAACATCTTGAAAAATTGTAATTTGTTCCCGTAAGGATGATCTCAAAGTATGTCACAATACTTAAATCTACCATGGCCTGATTTAATTCTCTTCCTTGCTCCTGCCTCAATAAGCTCTTCCTTATTCCAGATGCACTGCACACTGACTGCACATTCCTATCAGCTACCCCTTTTCCTACCTTCTCTGAAATGATTCCCCTTCCCTTAAATGCAACTGAAGTCAACCAAATTAGGCTTAAAGTCTAGCAGAATGCGCTTCAGGATTTTCCTCTAATTGCCAGAAAAAATATGGAGCTGTTGTCTTTCCTCCCTCAGTCTTACTCAGACTGAACATTTCCTCAGGAGCTCCTGCAGAAGCTGGGACAGCTCAGTGAGTCCCTGTCACAGCCACATTTCCCCATTTCCAGCTGACAGCTCGGCCCCACTCCCAGCAGAGACCCGCCCTGCTGGGCTGCCTGTGCAGCTCTTCAGGCTGTTTGTTCAGAAATGCAATCCCTGTGCCTGTCCCCAGAGCACCTGGGGCTCTATGGGCTGAATGTGTCCCTCACAATTCCTGCAGTGTGCAAGGCCTCTCCTGTTCAGTCAGATCTCCCACACTTCTCTGTGTTTTCCCTCTACTACCAAAGTCTGACCAAGCAGACAGTAAAGGCAAAGCTCAGGGTTTGGTCACTTCGTATTTCCTAAGGTGGCAATAAATAAGGCCAAGTGAGGCGATTCTTGAGTAGAACAAACTCTTTGAGTGGTGAAAGATTTGCTCTGAAGCTTCCCAGTTCAATAGGTGCTTTGGCAGAATCTGCAAGGATTGGATGATTAATTTCTTGAGAATGTATGATCCACTACAACGTACCTAAACTGTCGATGTCCATGATTAATAAAGTCCTAATGGCTGACATAAAGACACTACACAATCTGTACCGAGGCTGCTCGTATGTGCTGCTATGGAGAAGGCAGCCGAAAAATTTGGAAAGCTGAGCATTAAATGATGCATGTCCTTCCTTGGAATAAACAGCCAAACACCTCTATTTACTGCCTGGAGAGTCTGGCTCAAAGAACCAAGGAGCTCTTATGAGAGGTAGCACAGCCCTCTTTTGATGTGGTTTTAGGTACAGTGCATTACTGATTGGCTTTGGTAATTATCCTGACTTTCTGTTTACAAAACACAAACTCCTTGCTGTAAGCCTTCTAAAAATACATCCTTTTGAGATGAGCAGTGAAAAAAGGAGACACTTGGCTTCAAAGGAGGCACAACTGGCTGCAGAGAGCACTTAGGTGCATAGCTAGAGGAAAAAAAGGGACCTTTTCCAGAATGTCTGCTATAGACATCACTCCTAGGGAAGGCATGACGTGTTTTCTCTATCCCTGTACTGCTGTCCTCCCCTTGTGCTCCCAGGCTTGCCTTTGTTATATCAATTAAAAATCTTCATGATCTACAGAGCTGGCACAGTGGCTTAGAAAAGCAGAGAGCAGCCAAGCATGACAGAACTGGATTGAAACTAGTCAGATCCAGGGTTTTCCCAAGACCTGTGGGGAAAGGTTATTTTGAAGCGTTTTAAGTAACACTGTCTGGAAAAACCTGAAGCAGAATCAGTCTGGAAAAGGGCTGCCATAAGCAATGAAAGCCTCTTCTGGATTGCAGTGTTTATCCCTCAGCACCACTGGGAGATAATCTGAGAAGGCAGAGGAAAAAGTGTTCCTGGAACCACCCAGGGAAGGGCTGCAGGAAAATCCTGGTGCTGCTGCACTGCTGAGTTCACCAGGTCCTGATTTCTGCCAAGTGCTTCAGAGAAAATACAGAGAAATGCCCCTTCCCTGTTCTAATGTGCCTGCAAGGTGGGATAAATGCAGGTATGGAACTAAAGAAAAAACATGGAGTGAGGAAGGGAAAGGGTGCAGCAGGAACACGTCAGGTAGAACAAAGCATGACATTAAAAATGGGATTTCTGACCCTTTGTGTTCATTGCATTTAGTTGTGGTTACTTTAGTTTTCTTTAAATGCTTCACTGAGAAAATATGGGGAATTAAAATATGATTAAAAACCAAGTGTTCAGTTAACAACCACATATGGTTGATTAGAGTAAATGAAACAGGGAGGATTTTTTACAAGTTCCTAAAAAAGACTCCCTTCAGGGGTTAAAATACAAAGTAAGCAAGAAGGTTGGTCCAGTGCAGACATCCCTGCTCCTTCTGGAGTGCAAATCTGTAGTACCAACTTGGCAATAAGTGTTTCACCAATATTTTTTTTGCCACATGGATTTCAGGTTTTCCTTCAGTTTTGATTTAAATCAAGAATTTTCTGAGGTTATTTTAAGTGAAGAATTTACTAAAAGCCCTGTCAGTTTAAATGATCACTGTTAAATGTTTTATGTACAGTAGATGTAGAAATATAACAGTTCATAAAGGAATAAACTGAGTTCCAAACATAACATTTAGTTAAAATTTTTCTTTGAAATAATTTGTGGCAGAAAAGCTGCACTTAGCCACTTCACACAGTGCACTGGCTGCCTCTGCTTCTCTAAGGCACAGCCCAGAAAACTTCAAGCAGCTTTAAAATGAATGATGTAATGAGCAAATAATTGGAATATGCCTATTAAATGCCATCTTGTTATGTCATGTCATTTACATGTATTCGCAAATAAATCTCAGCATTTCAAATTCCATAAAATTTCTGACAAGAAATCATGTCAGGTATAAATAACTACAGGATTCCATTGCCTGCCAGATTCTTTCAGCATGTAATGATTTCCATGTGATCTTACTACAGCTAGGTTAAAACATATAAATAATGTCAGTTTGTTCTTTCATTATCAATATTTCTGCTACCAGCCTGACGAAGCTGCCATCTCCTAAAAATTCCACATCCACAGGTTTATGTGCTTCTGTACAGATGCCTGGTTCTACATGAGGTTTATGTGGTGTACCTTTTTTTGGCAAAAATTCAAAACTCCCAAATTATTACAGATTCCATTTGAAAAATGTGCTATTAATGAACTGAGAGGCAAAAAAAAAAAACGTAGAGCAAGCACAGCTAAGTACAGGTTACAGATAATTGGTTTCAAAGGCTGCTAATCAAAACTGATTTTGGAATGACCATTTCCATAATTAATTTATAATAATACTTCAACATTTGGCCAAAGTGGAAAATTATTGCTTTTTCAAAACCACATGACATAACACTTAGAAAGCAACAATTCATTCAAAAGGAAATGTGGTTTTCTTAAGGAATAAAGTCAATTTATTTAAGTGGTTCAAAACTTGTTCTGTCTATGCATTTGTTTCTGCCGTAGTAATGAGCTGCTAAACTTTCCTCTTGTGGCTTGTAGTTATTTAGCTCATTATAGCAACATAATCATAGATCATTATATGCTATCATAAATCTGCCACTTCTCCCTTACAGAGTTAATCTTTTTAAATTGAATAATCTGTTGAGCATCAGGTTGAGTTAGTTTTTCCTTCAGCACAAATCATTAAATATAATAGGCTTTAACTTTCCAGACTGAGCCTGTCCAACCAAAGAGCGAAAACCCTGCTCAGAGAACGAGGGGCAGAGGGAACTGCTGGGACACCCAAGCCCATCCCAGCTGGGAGCTGCTCACGGGTTTGTGCTGGGGCTCTTGCAAGCAGACAGATGTCCTGCACACTTCTTTATTGGGAATATTTACCACATTTTAGCAGCTCACCATCTGGATTGCATAACAGATTTTCTGAAATATGCAAGCTCCTGTTACTGGAAGAATCTGTGATAATAATATCTCTTGCTAATTTGTGCCTCAAAAATTTCAGGAACATTAATTAGTTCCCACAGCAGAACTCCAGAATAGGTATGTAAGCTCGCAATTAAAAAGGCTGAGTAATTCAGAACAAAAAATGTTTTAAATTAAGCTGTGGGACAGCTGCTTACTGCTCCCATTGCTGTCCTCGAGTCCCACAGGCACTCTACAGTTGTACAGAGTATATTTACATGTTACTATATAACGTAAAACAAGCTAAACTTCCAAATAATAAATGAAAAAATGTTTGTTTTCTTTGTCTAATTCCGTGTCTTGTGCAGCACTGTGAGTGGACTGAGCAGGACACTGCCAAGGTGTGCCTCAGCCCAGGTATTTTGGGACTGGAGGGCTCTTGCAGGGACACTCTGCAGGCTGGATGACCAGTCAGGGAGGTGCACGGCCAGCAGCCTTTGAATGAAGGACCTGAATAAATGCAATAAATCTGCTCTTGGGACAGCTTTCCCCATCATGATGACATATCACAGCATGGACCTGTCTGAAAATTTTCATCTGTGTGCACATCAATCCACTTTAAAAACTGGAGTTCCCACTGAAATGCTGACAGTATTAGCCAAATATGAAAAAGAAAAATAAATTCTTTCTCCCCAGCTGGAAATGAGAAAAGTTGCAAAAAACAAGAAGAGGGAAGACTTACCTTGAGATCCCTGCTGTACAGACTGGTTGGGAAATGGGGCGTACGGAGTATTTGGTATCCCAGAAAACTGCTGCCCGTTGGGTGACTGGCTGTGGGACGATGGAGAGCCGTGTTTCTGCAAGAGGGAAGGTGGAACTAAAGCTTTCAGGGGGCTGACAAGTGGAGAGATTATGTTGGGAGCAAGCCTAGAAAAAGAAAATACAGAAAAACTTCACATATCACATCATCATATGGCAAAATGAAATACTTGAATGAACTATTTCCATAATGGCCAAACTGTAGAGAAGTCTGTTTTGCAGGTACAAATTGTATTGAAAAAAAA
>VYZR01037554.1:0-13632 GCA_013400675.1 Oxylabes madagascariensis
GAGAGGAGAGGAGAGGAGGATGTATTAAATTGACCTATTGAAAGGTTTAAAAGGCTGACTTGATTGGTTAGTTGCACAATGCAAGGGCCCATTACATGACAGAAGGGATCAGTTTGCAGGACATCAACATCAGACTCCTTGGTTCAGTGTTGTTATTGAGCAACACAGAAGTCAAGAATGATGAAGGAAGGGTGCAGTGCCTATTTGAAAATGCATGTTCATTTCTTAAGCTCTCTACAATTATTAAGACATCAACCATACCTGCTACCATAGCCTGCTCACCCATCATAATATTCCCTGGCTGATTTCTTGGGTATACCTCAAAATGTAGAAAAGGAAGGGATTTCAAGGACAGCCAATGGTCTTCATTAATGGATTCAAGGAGGGTATCTCAAGCTCTGGGGAAGTACAATAAAGCCCAGAGAATTGTATGAGATCTTGACAGACAGGCTGCCATGACCAGTGTCATTGGCCAAGCAGAAGAAGGTAGGTGTGATAACAGCAGAAAGAAGTATAATGGCTATAAGAGTGCTGTGTTGCCCGTGCAGTCTTTCTGAGAAAATTGTTTTCTTTATGTACTAAGAGTTTTCCCACACTTTAAGTATCAACAAATGGTTTGTTTTCATATTTTCATGAAGGAGGAGAGAGTTGAAGGACTGTTGATGTGACCAGTGTGTTGGAGGGGTGTCAACTCCACCCTCCAATCCACTGATCCCTTTGGAGTTCTATAAAATGTCAAAGATGTAAAGTTCCTTCTTTTCCAGCACAACTCAGCATGTGAGAGCAATTCTTTCCTGTCTCCGTTCCACAGTACTACATTCAAGAAAGTCATCCAAATATGCACAAACATTTTGACTGATTTGTTCTTGACAAATGGAAAACACCTCTTTGTTAACCACCTAGTCTGTCCATGTTTCAATCGGAAATAAACTTTCACAACAAAAGTATAGCTCTGTGTAAACCAGATGTCCTGGTTTGTTATTCTCAGAATTTTTCCATCATACAACTACATCATGACAGGGTGAGGAGCAAGGGCTATGGATTTCTACCATGAAAAAAATAATGGCATAATCTTCTCTTTAGCGATCATTATAGGAAGTCTTTGGTCATAAGGAAGCCAGAAAATCCTGCTAAGTCTTCTCCATGAAGTAGATCAGCTGCTATCTGAATAGTAGCCCAAACTGATGAATTGCACATGGCGCTGACATTAAGTCTTGGTGTGTCTAGCTCTTTTCTGGTTTTTAAATATGTCTACCCTCTGTTGGAGAGTCAACATGTGTTGTCACAGGTCAGTTTCCTAATTTTAACCACTAGTGGGGCTTGCTTATCCTGGGCCAGAAATAGGAAGCAGAGTGATGGTCATATGTCTGACAAGGAGCCGGGCAGTGGGCCAAAACACATTTGAGCTGGATGGAATTTCTTGCCACTGTGAAAATGCAGTGCTAAATCTTCCTCCCCCACTCTCCTCTTTACACACAAGTGGATCCCTCTAGTACAGTGAACTGTCACCCGAAACTAACAAGGAGGATGTGTCTTCCAGCAATCTGAGCTTAGGTCAAAAGTTCACCACTTGCCAGCCCCCTATGCCAACTTGGACCAAGATTTCTGGAATGGTTAGAAAAATATTTTAATGTAATTCACCTTGCCATGCTATTTCATTAATAACCTCTAAAAATGCAAAGAGTGCGGCCTTAAAATTCCTTGTCATCCTCAGCATATGACTAATAATAATGAAACTTTCTTGCTGTCGGCAGAGCCACTCGGTGAACACTCTGTTTTCCCTGGAGTTTCATGGGGCCTTTAGCAAATGCAGTAAATTTGCCATGTCCATTTTTTACAGCATAGTAACTGCTGTTCAGCTAGGCTTGCCTGAGATGGCTCTTTGTCCACCCCACCACACTGCACTCTCCTTTCTCCCTGCATTGTGCTATTTTTCTCACAAGAATATTTTTTACAGGCATAATTTGGGCATGCGTGAAATACTCTTTTTGCATGTTACGTCTTTCTTATGTTCTCTATATTAGTTCTGAGTCCAGCCTCTCACTCTCTTCCAAAATATGTCATCCATGCGAAGCATGGAGTTGTTACCAGCCCGAGACTGTGTGTGTTGAGTGAAAAGGGCTCAGTCCTCAGACTGGGACAGACCGTGTCTGACATGCCATTATATAACATGAAACCAATGTATACAAGACTGTCTTTAAAAGTACATTTTACAGAGATCCCCATCTCTATATCTTGCTTCCAGCATTTCTTTCTAAAATAGCCTTTGGGGAGTCAGTGGATGAGACTCTGTTCACTGGGGGTAAATCCAGGGCTACAGGATTGCTTTCCAAGTCACGTCTGCATCCAGGCTGCTTGGACCAGGACTTCATAAAACAAGGGATGGTACCTAGAATTAAAGTAAATCTAGATTAATTTTTTTTCTCTTTGTTCCTTATTTTGGCCCAATGGCAAAAGCAGAGCAAAGAGTCAAAACGTTTTTATTCTCAACACCTCCAAACTAGTAATGAAACAGAAATCCCCTCATCATAATTTTTTTAAAAGCCTGTAGCAAGGCACAATCATGGCCCATACAGTGTACTCCCTATCAATCCTTGATAGGTCTGTCTCCACTGCATATCCAAATCTAACAGGATTATGTTCCACAGCTTCCAGTTGACACGCGAGTATTTGGAGATGCCATGCTAGATGACTGGAATAGATCCCTTTACCCAACCAAAGCCTCCTTTGGACCTGGAAGGTTTGCAAAAACATAGTTTTTCTTTTGATCTGATGGTTTTCCCACCATGAGAAGCATTTGAGATCAAATTAAGAGTGCTACCATAAACCATGAGAGGTTGTAATCCAAACATGTTCTTTCCAACAAGCTTAGCCAGAGGAACAGTTCCCTGAGGGCTGTCCCTGCCATGACCAATTGCCCAGCCACTCTATTTTTTATCCAGTGATCTGTTCATAGCACACTCACACCACACCAGAGGCAAACAGGCAGGTTCAGATAAGTGTAGAAAGGAGAAGTGACTAAAAACTATTTTTATAGCTGAATAACCTTCCATTGTATTAATTATAAATTATCCCTTTCCCAATAAATCCCATTTCTTTCCTAACCCGGCCCTGTGCCTGTCTCAATTAACAGTTCATTTTTAGATTAAGGTTGTGCCATATGCACTGAGAGTATTTCCGAAAACTTTACACAGTAACAGATGTAATCTTCTAGCACAGGTGAGACTGATCAGTGAAAGAGTTTTCCAGAGGTGAAATGAGAGCGGAATATTTTTTCCACAATATTTCCATATTTGCTCAGTATTTTCCTATTTGTTCAAAAATTTGTCCCAGGAAAAAAACTGAAGCATTCCGACCTGCTCTAGAGGTAAGCAAAAACTAAAGAAAAGAAACAAAAATCTATCATGACGGATTAATGACATTTTAAAGTCCAGAATCTTCATGAACAGATTCAAATATTTCTAGCCCCAGATGCCTTGGATTTTGTAATAACAAAATATTGGATTTGGGGTGTGAATTTTTCATGGCATAGACATCCGATTTGATTTGCAGAAAACAGACAGAGACTAGGTTTCCTCCAAAGTATGTGCCACTGTTACACTTCCACCCGGCATTGCCAGAGAAACATGAGCAGTGCTTTTGGGTTTTTCCACACAGGATTTGGCCAAAGTCTCCAGTTGTATGTGGTGCAGGAGCATCTGCAGTCTGAAGGGATTGGAAGTGTTCTCTTGCAGGGGCTTTCTGGCAACAGCTACTTTCCATGACCTCTAGGAGAGAAAGGAAGACCTGCTTCTGGCATCTTCTGATTTCAGAGAAGCGTCAACTTCTGGCCTGGCCACACTCTTCATGTTCAGGCAGTTCTTCAACTGAATGTTACGTTTTACAATGTTTTAAGAAAAGCACCCCTTTCCTAGTTTTTAAGTAAATAATTTCATAGTTTCTGAAAATTTTCACCTTCAGACTTTCATTATGGTTGTCAAAGAAGGAAAAAGAATATTTGTGTGTATATCTATCTATCTATTCTATTTATATACACATATGTGTGTGCATGTATATTTGCATACATGTTCATGTATGCACTTTTTAACCACTTTTACTGCATTCTTCATATTCAGCTTGTCAGAATATGTTTGTCTGGCATTACATCCTGTGTGACTGATACACCAGTGGTGTGCCATACTGAGCATTCACAGGACCCATTTACCCAGAAAAGCCAAATGTACATGTGTTGTATGCAAGCTGATCAGTAGAAAGCAGTCAATACATGTAAAAGAATCAGTAAAAATCAGTAAAACAGTCTTTTAAAAGAGCTGTACATATAGCAAGTGTTTCTTTAGGCTTATTCTTACTGCATTTGCTGTTGGCACACAGTGCCAACCCTCAATCAGCATGTTTCTGGAAACTTCTGTTCCTTCTGAAAACCAAGCCTATTCCTGCACTCATTTTCTTCTCCCTTCCCTGCCTATAGCAAAGTGTTTCCTTGTTTCCAGCACTGTTGCTCACGGGGGGTCAGCGAGTCTGTGAAGCTGGAAACCTCAGTGCGCATAGGAGCAGGCTGTTAGAAGCATTTTTCACACATCAACAAGACCTGCCCTGTGTAGTTTTACATAGCGTGGTGTGAAAAAAGGTTGTAACAGCCAGCTGGCCATCCACACCAGGAATGCTGCTTATACAGAACTGAGATGAGGGTGCAGCTTCCCAGGAAAATGTCCAAATCCAAATTGGGCCTGTAGAAGTGAAGGACACCTGCTGAAGGCACACACAGAGTGAAGTCTCACCAGAGAAACTGAAGGAACCACACAGAGATCGCCAGCTGGCTCCAGCAAAAAGGGTGGAAAGGAGGACTCTGGCAGAGAGGGGAGGCATAAGCTGAAAGTTACCCCCTGTGACAGATCATCACCAGAAAGCAACAGCATCAGGGAAATCTCTGTCAAAACTATCAAATGCAACAGTACTAAACGGTGATCAGTTATAGTGGTTATAGTAATTAACATGTGATAGGGATTTTTAAAGGTGTTCCAACAGTTCCAAGTACAGGTAGATTTCCAGTCCTTCTTGAAAACGACTTTTTAAAAAACGAGTGAAAAATATTAACTCAGTAGGGCTGTGGGAAATCAGTGTTTTAGGTTTTGATCAAGTGTTTCTACAAAAGACAACAGCAACCTGGAAACATTACGAGTCCCTCAAGGAGACTGGGGTCTTTGTCCATGGAATTTTTGTCCATGAAAGTGCTGCATATTAGCTTTCAGGCTACCCAACACCCACAAAAGACGAAGTGCTCTTTCCAGTCCTTGGTTTAGAAGTTCCCCCATCATATCCCTTAGATCTGAAGGTTTGGCTTATAGATATTAGTTGCTCAGCCTTCTCTTTCCATGATATCCCTCTCAAATTGTCTCTGCTTGGGTATTTGGTAATTTTGAAAAATTTGTATAATAGGCTAGTAGGTAGGTAGGTAGCTATCAAATGGATAAATAATCTTGGTTGGGACAGTCTAGCAGACACATGAACTACACTTTTCAAAACATTTAGAGCTCTTTAGTGTGAAAAATACTGTATCTATTTTGGGCATATTTCCACACATACTTTAAATGTTTTTTAATCTTTCTTAAAAGCAAAAGTATTGACTCTTTTTGTTGATAAAGGACTTGCAACCAATCTGAGTTTTAGGACATATTGTGAGTGCAGAAGAACTCAGTTGAAGAAACCAGTGTGTTGGTAAAGAGATAATTGCTTTTTTACTAAGTCAGTGAGGATGGTAAATTTTCTGCTTAGCGTTTCATGTATGTGTGAAATCACTACTTTAACATGTGCTCTCTGAGATGCAGAAGAAAACATAGTTCTGGCTAAAGCACATATAACTAGTTGGATAAAACCTGCAATGTCAGGATGCCCTGAATACCCTTTGAAAAATTCATTTTACCCTTGTGCCAGCTTTCTCTCATCTATGCAAAAGCTGTGAGGCAGCATAACTGATTTAGTAGATTAGCACATACAATTCACTGAGTAGGAGTCATCTTGCTTTATTCAAATAAGAGGAGCATACACAAGGGTGCCACAAGGCAGTTGCTTTTAGGATCCTGGTGGAAGGATCCCTGAGCAGGGGAAACTGGACAACACTGATCTGATGGACCCTGTTTCTCTGGGGCAACTGACTTCTGACACTGTGCCAGGGCAATGCCCAAAAGTAACATGAGAGACAGCTTGCAACCAACTTCTAAAGCTCCAGTGAAGAGCAGGACACACACCCTCACCTGGCTGCAAGCAGAAAAGAAGCAAAATTATGTAACCATAATTCTGCACATGCAGAATGCAGGGCAAGAGAGAACATAGCAGCAGATAGGTTATATGACATATTTCTGACACTGGCTTCAAAACTGTAACTGCACTTTCATGTCATTGGAGCATGGCACCTGGTGTGTTTTGCTGAATGATAAAATTTGTCCTCCACCATGAGAACACACACACTCACCTGGGAGAGAGCTCAACACCCAATAGTCGGTGTGTGGTTTCCCCCGGAGCATGGCAGCAAGCTGAGCTCCATGTGGAAAGAGGCAGGAGCGGGGTGTCCCATGCGGCAGGAATGTGCGGACTGTGGAGTTTGCTCGGTGCTGGAAGGCGAGAGACTGAAATATGGTTTGGCACGTGCCGGCTGGGGCGACACGCTGAAAGACAAACTTCTGTCCTCGGGAGTGCAGGGGGCTGGGGACAAAGCACACAGCATGTGGGAAAGAAAAGAGCCATAAGGGGTTCCTGCGTGTCCTGATCTTCCTCTGGAGAATGGAGCTGACGGCAGGCTTTCCCCAACAGCTTTTTCTTGAGTGTTTCTGACTTCCCTGGAAATCACCCTCAGCCCCTGATTCAGCTGCCTGGTTAGCAACTACCTGCCTGCCTCAGGAGGGTACACAAGGGCTCCTGAAGGCAGCAGCATCCCTGCACAGCAAAACCAGTAAAGCCAGGTCCCAGCCTATTCCCAGGCTGGAAGTAAAAGAGCAAATCAGGACAAGAGACACACAGACTGGTAAAATTTTCCCTGTGATCAGCAATAGACAGTACAACAAAAATTGATGCCTTAATGGTGAGCAAGCCAATTTAATGCAACTGTTGTATTATTTCAACAGACAGGGACACAGAAAAAGCTTTGAGCTACCTTCCTGTTGCCCTTTGCATTAGGTCTCCTTTACAATAAACCATGCTCCCATCTCACCAGAGGTCTGTATCAATTTCTGAAAAATATCACTCAAAAATTATGCCAAATTCTGAGGCTAAAGGAGTCCTGTCTATTAATGTCTTGTGAAGCAGCAACTCCAAGTATGTGCCAAACCATGTTCTTGGCTCTTACCAGCTATATACAGAACTTCAACAAAAATGGAAATTTAATTTTTTATGTTTTCTGCACTTGGGTTGTCTTTCTGAAATGAAAATTGCGTTCCGTTACCTTGCTATAAAAACTGTATCTGCACTTCAAAAACTTGATTTGTTGGAATAGTATCTCCATCAATTTAACTCAGTAGACAAGAAGTTCTTTAATGCACACAAGCCTTCTGCAGCAGAGGTATGATAATGGCTTACTCTCTCTAAGCCCATGGCTCTAATCTCCTGTGCCAGCACACTGACTGATTCATAGGCACCTGTAGAACTCAACTGTTCAGGGAAATGCCCACCCCAGCATGAGAAGAGGTTATTCTTTGAAAAGTACGACTGTCCTTCATGAAGATCCCAGCACACGAGCCCTGATATGAGCATTCCGATTTGCCTTTGAGGGTGTGGTTTTTGTGTGGGATTTCATTTCATTCACCCTTATTCTAGTAATTTTGTGTACAAGCAACAGCATGGGGCACAAACTGCATGTGCTCGATGAAGTCTGGAGCATAGTTATTTATTACAAATAAGTCATCTGCATACTAATATCTTATCTTTCCATATTAAAAGAGGTAAAATTACACAGATACCAATATGAAACTAAGTCAGAATTCCCATCTGGGTTACAATATGACGATGTATACATTGTTTTTCAGTGGACTGGACTGCAGTATGTAGACACTATGAAAATCAAATAACATATTCTTTTGTCCCCTTCTCCCTCACAGAGTGCATACCTGTAGTGTCAGTATATTTNTACAATATGACGATGTATACATTGTTTTTCAGTGGACTGGACTGCAGTATGTAGACACTATGAAAATCAAATAACATATTCTTTTGTCCCCTTCTCCCTCACAGAGTGCATACCTGTAGTGTCAGTATGTTTGCTCATTCTTTTCTTATTGTCTTCCTCTCTCCTTCTTGTTTGTTTTTTCAGCCTCATTTCTAAAGATGGAGTTGGATTTTGCAGCTGTAAGGACTAAGTTCTCTATTAAATATAGCCATTAAAAAAAAATTAAATGTAGGCTCTGTTCAGTTTCATAAAGTCAGGATATTTTCCAGGCCCTGAAATCACCCCTATTTACACTTAACCCAGGAGCTACATTATTTGGGGCAACTCTAGGCAATGAGAACACAATTCCCTGTAGCATGGCTCCACCTCCAGTATTTTGCTATGAATTTTCTCTTTATTTTATTTTGCAATTTTGTTGCTTAAAATATACTATGTTACCATTTTCTAGTGGCATTCTTTCAAAGCTTAGCCAAATACACACCGAATAAAACAGAAGTGAAGCAGTGAGTCCCTTTTGTATGATGTAATATTGCCCAGTCTGAGCAATTAAAGTTTCCACTTGAGGAAGCCATAATCAAGGAAGTTAAATGAGAGCCTTTCTTTTCCTCATCCCAGTTGCATATTGTTGGAAGTATATTAAAGTCTGTACAGACATTAAAAGACACATACCTTACCTGTTTTTGCTCTGTGAAAACCTGATTTTCTTGTTTCCTTGCATCAAGCCACTTACTCTCTCAAGCTGCAGTCTTCCTCTGCCACCTACCTCCCTCTGTCTGAAATATATCTAAAAGAGTGGAAAGAAAGATGCTTCTAAAATGGAAGCATTTACAGGAATTAAGGCCTTTGTATAAAGCCACTTTCTTTTTCAAAACAAAATGTGCAAAGGTACGACTGTGCAATCAAAATCGCTGAGACTGGACATTGTAGAGGATCTATATATCGCAATTACACCAGGAGTTTAGTGCCTGTATTGATAGGTCTGGTGCTTAAGAAACCTCAAAAGAGTGCAGACACAGCCTTTTTCTGCTTTCACATGAAAGCAATTAAAAAAAAAATAAAACATAAATCCCCCCCATTTTGTGCATAGAGGTGATTGTTAAGGAAAATTTTCACTGAAATTATCTTCCTACTCTGAGCACAGAAGAAATATGTATTGTAGAAATTATATACAAATACAAAAGCTATATATCTTGGTGAATGAATCTCAGAACAAGCCAGATTCATCTTCTGGTGGCTCAGTCCTGAGAGAGGGAAAGAGGCACACTCTGATTCAGATCAGATCCGAATGTGCCAAAACACCTGCATCAGAAAAGCTGCTGTCTCTGCCTCTGAGGGCAAAACTGAGTCTGTTCCTATGCTGACTCGGGAAAAAACTTCCATGAACTTTGCTATTGCAAAATCAAGCCCTAAATTCAATGCATTCAGTGTATTCTCATGAGTGTGAATGTATTCTCTCATGACGGCTCTGGATTTGCCTCCCAGCCCTGCATAACGATCTCTTCATCTGCCGCCATCAGTAGAGAAGAGACAGGTGATGCCCTGGCCCGTCAGGGTTGGGCAGGACGGGTGAGTGACACACACCAGATGCTGCACCCTGAGCTGGGCTGCAGCTCCCCTGGAAGTACATCACGGAGCAAAAATCACCAGGGACATTCCAGCTGCTGCACAGCATGTCACTGGAGCAGACGTGCTGTCACATGTACAAATGCACACCAAACAGTATCCGTACGTGTGGTTCATTAGCAGCTAACAGTTCTTTGAGGTGTAGGGGAAAAAAAAGGAAAAGGGGGAAAAAAATCTTACCTTCGAAGGAAGATCAAAATTAACTATACAAGCTCTCTGAGATCGAAACACAGGTTTTTCAGGACAGCGAAGGAGACAATTAAGTCAGTGATATGTCTCCTCTGGTTTTTACTTTGTATTTTACTGTATTTATAATACTGATTTTTATCTTTAATGTCAGTTAATTCCACAAAAACTACCAAGCCAGAAGCTCTTGAGTCTGAAGTCTTCTGCATTAATATAGACCCAGAGGCTGGACCTCAAAAACATCCCTGAGAACACCATGGTAACAGTTGCCAAGCCCTAAAAAACAAAAAGCTTTTAGGGATGTGGAACACAAAGACTGATAAGATAAGAAAGAGGAACAGCATTATCTATCTTAATTCATTTCAGCTAAATTTGACCCTTGTAAACTCACAAGTAGTGCATTCAGCTGTAAGTTGAGTACATGCTGAGTCCTACAGGCAGGTTGAAGCATCAGAGAGTAAAGTAGAGAGCAGGAACAGGAAGACTAGTGAAACTGAATTTATCATCTCACGGAAGAGACACTGCACAATATAAGTGATACACACAGCAAATAAACAAAAAATACAAGAAACAAGTCAACACACAATCTGCAGTATTTAGAAATATGACTACTGCCACACAGGAGTACAGTATATGAACATTGTATAGGAATATTTGTATTAGTTCATTTGTGGACTGTGCCAAGATGATTATCAGTAACTTGAAAGCTGATATGAAATCACACCAATAAATTTAGCAGGTAACATAGTAACAAGAAGACTTGTGAGTAAAGTGAGAATTGGGACATTTGGCAATACCTGAGTCCATTGCTGAGTCTCGGCATTCTCAAGAGCAAACAGCACATGAATGGAGCTGTTTGAAGAGTTGCACATCTATGACCAAGGAGGACAAGTGATGGAAAATGTCTTAGAAAGGATGACTGTACAAGGCATCATGAGCAGGTGTCGTAGGCTCACATGGGATCATCAGTTTTCAGCATAGATACTTGCAATCTCGGTCAGTTATGTAAGAGTTTTGAAGAAGTTCCAGGAGGTTCACAATATCGTCAGCTCCTCACCACCAAGCAGTCCATGTCTTTTATGCACTTGTAATATCAAAATTAAAAATACAGTGGTCATCCAATGGGAGAGCACATCAGTAGGATGCCTTTAAAATTGTGTTATGGCAAAAAAAATCAATAGTTACAAGCATCAGTTGCAAAGAAGGTATTTTACTTTGTGTATACCTTCAGCAAGAGAAGTGTTAGAAAAATAACAGATTCTTGCCTCAATATTTTTAAAACAATGTTGAAAAATTGCATAGGTTGCAAATAAATGGTGCAAACACTATTAGAGGAATTGCAGTAGAAAGTTAAGGAGCTCCATCTATTTTGGCAGGAAAAAAATATTATATGGAATAAAATCAATTTCATAAGAGAAAATATTACATACAAAAGGATTGTTTAGCTAAGTGAACTAAGGCATTACATGAACCAACAGCTGGAGGCTAAAGCCAAGTCAGCCCAAGCTGGAAGAGAAAAACACTGAAGGCTGCTAAGCAGCGTGGCAAACGGCTGCAGAAAGGGCTGGATTCTCCACCCACCTCATGGTATCTTCTACTTGGAAAAGTATGGAAACAGTGAAAGTCTCCCTGAGCTTCTAAAGAAGTATGTTATGAACAACAAGAATGATATGTGTAGTACGATTGAAAAACCAGAAATGTCCCTTCTGGATGACCAACACTTAATCCTTTAATTGACTGTGATACTCAGTGCTAAAACCTTCACACACCAGAGGCTAGCAGGCTAGCACTGAATGTAGGATTTCCAGGGAAGGTGAGCAACAAATGTGGTCAGTGCTAACGTGTTTTTGTCCCAGTCTTTCTGAATGCTGATGTTTAGTTTCATGATCTGTTTGCTTGTCTGGTGAACCATTTGCAGTAGTATCCAATTCTTGCTTTATAAAAAGTTCCAGCTTAGTTAGAAGATAACACTGACTTGCTTTATAGGAATGTTTTCTGAGGCAAGTTGTAACTTTCGGTATCTCGCTGTTTATCAGAACCTACCATTCTTTATTCCTAACAAGATTTTCTTTTAATATTATTGCTGTGAAATATTTACCAGTGTATGGCTTAGGAGTAGGCCCATGCCAGTGCTGTGATGGTACACAGCCAGTTCTTAACCCAGGTCCTTTCTAAAATTGTGCTTTCCTTTACTGCTGTCATAATTTTCTCTCTGAAGTAACTCAGCTGTTTCTTTCCAAGTTTTTGTAATTCCTTATGTGACTCAATCCACCTAAAATTCTTTAGTTAAGACCAAGGAAGACTGTTTTTATATAATTGCAAATACACAGTGAGATCATTAGTGAATACAGTTTCTGAGCCTTGGTTTCCAGGATAATTTCCTACACCAGGACTTATTTCACAGATGCAGCAAAGAGGCAAAATACTGCCAAAAATTTTTGCACGAATCTTTGTATTGCTCTGCATTAAGACACTGAAGTTTATTTGTGTCTTACATTGCACAGTTTTATAGTCAAATAACTGCCTGTAAAAGAGACCTGATTCATACTAAGCCACATCAGATCTGATTTCCCTAGCATATACTTGAGCGTGAGATAGAAACCCTGAATTCAACCCTCAGGGAGAGATTCTCCAGGGTACACAAGCAAGACCACCTGCCACATCGCAGCACCAGTCACACATGTTGCTGTTACACCTTGGGTTTTTCCACACAAGTGAACACTCACCCTTGACCAGTGTCAGGTCCTCCCTTTGCTATGGCATAGTCTCCTGGTGAAGGGCTCGTCTGAAGAACGGGAAGGCATGCTGTGTCTTTGGCGTAGGTGTTCTTTGGATTTACCCTCTGAGAAATGGGGTTTTTTTGGTACCTTGCCCAGCACACTATTACGTCTGAAACAGGTACAGGTCTGTGTGTGGTGGGAAAGCTCCCTACCTCTCACAAGCAGGGACACAGAGGAGAAGTGAGATCCTGCTGTCCCAAGTGAGATCCCTCAGTCTCTCACAGTGAGGAGGGAAGGGCTATTCTTTAGCTGACTGCTTTAATTTGGACACCAGCCACAGAGTGAGTCCTTCCCTCTACTGTGACTATTTGCTTGATGTTCAAGAGAAATAAAATTGTAGAGTATAGGTTACATTTCTTATTTTAAAGCCTAATACCCAGAGGTCATCCCCTCATTTTCTTGACCATCATCACAAAATAGGCTCTGATGGGGGAAGGAGCAACACTGAAGCAGAGCCCACAGCCACAGTGTTTCAAGCTGCACTGTGGTATGAAAAACGAATTTCCCAAACTAGAACAGGGAAAAAGAGATTTGTCTAAATATGAATGTTAAAACTTGCACCTGGTGCAGAAAACATTGAAACATGCTCATTAGGCAGTGAAATATGATTTTGGTGAATGACAGGCATTCAAAACAATTTTAAGCACTTGGAATATAAAAATTGCATTTTGAAGAAAACAAAATAGAGTCAATGTTTAGTTTAAAGTATGAGGTTTTTTTGCTAAAATTAATTTAAATACTTCCAGGCCTTCAAAATTCAAAGTGTTCATTCTTTTCAGATTTTCCCCAATACTTTTGTAACCAATCAGCATTTGAAAACTGAGTAATATTTTTTCTCTCGTATTTTCTGTATTTTTTCTGCTTTATTACAGGTGCTTAAAACAAAAC
>VYZR01037561.1:0-11053 GCA_013400675.1 Oxylabes madagascariensis
TGGTTTTTTGTGGGATTTTTTTTGGTGGTTGTTGTACTTTTGTGTTCTCCTTTTAGCTATCAGGACAGGTATAGACCAAAGAATGGAGGGGGGTGGAGGGTGATTTCATGTTGATCTGGAAGAGCAGTCATTCCAGTTCCTAACTTATTAGAAAAGCAAGCTCTGTAGCAGTGAAGTGATTGATAGATATTGCATATTTTTGTTTGCTGGAACTAGACTTTTAGGGGTTGCCTTTGATAGAAAAAATAACTTCTGAAGATATTTGACAGTCTTTGTTCATTTTGCTTACTGTTTCTTCTTTTAAATGTATTTCCAAAAAGCATATTTTTAAGGTGATATTCATCATTAGCTTCCATCTGTCTTTGGAAAATGCTAGTACCTAATAAAATTGTTCATATTGTAACCAACATGATTGTTCTTTTATTTATTTGTTTTGCTGACCTGTCACAAAAAAAATTCTTGCATTGTTTGCTTTACCTTGTTACATTTGAGGGACAGAGGAGAAGAGGGAGACTTCTCATTTTCTACAGTGATGGACTGATGGACTGATCCTATGCTGCTCTTCTTGTAGGTCACTGGAGTTATAAGCAAAGAGTACATCCCAAAAGGAACACGCTTTGGACCCCTGGTAGGAGAGATCTATACCAGTGATACAGTTCCCAAGAATGCGAACAGAAAATACTTTTGGCGGGTAAGTAGGAAAAAACAGCACCACGTTGTTGCAGTAAGCAGATCACTAAATGAGTACGGCTGAGAAGCTGGGTCACTTCCTGCTGTGTGACGCAGGGGACAACCTCTGTGTGTGGCGAGGTACAAACAGGGCCAGTGGGTGAATTAAGCCGAGTAAAAGCCTGGCTGTCTTGGATGTAGGGACTGTGTGGGTGGAGAGAGAAGTGGAAATGCATAGCCCTTCCTGGCTCTGTCTTCCAAAATGTATCAGTGCTGATTCTGTAAAGAAATAGTTCTGCTGCTTGCTGTAAGGGCAGGTTATTTTGCATTTCTTCACAGCAGAAAGACATTCTGATTGATGCAAGTATCATGTCCTTGATTTTTCCCACCATGAAGAAGCTGTTGAAGTACTGCATAAACTTTCACTCTGGGCTTATGATACATTTTCTGACATTTTTTCCTGCGCCTTGTAGAGACCTGCTATAACACAGTGGTGGTAGTCTTCAGCATACATCATTCAATTCATAAACTTTTCTAGGCCTCCTCAGAGTTGTTAAAAGAGCAGCTCATCGATCTTAGCAAAAAGAGACAAACAGCAGAGGTGATGCCTCATTTGTACTCCATAGTATAAGCTGGAAGAGAGCAGCCGCCAATATGTTTTGGTTTGGGTACTTTGTGCTGGGGAATATGCTTCCAGTTTATCAGTTGACATAATCCTCATTTTCCTTACAGACACATTATTAATTGTTAGAGAACATTCCTTCAGCCCCATCTCATTCCATGGATTTGTTTTGCTGCCTTCTAGCCATGTAGGTTGTGTCTAAATCCGTGGATTTGGGACTGTGTCCAAGCCTCTGCACTCAGGTGCCTGCCTGCCTGCCTTAATAATATCCCAACCTCACATCCAGGTGAAACCCAGGGCATGCACCAGCATTCCCCACACCTCTTTCTTCCTACCTAATTGAATCATTTTGGTTTTCTCAGATTGTCTTTGTACAGTGTAATATGGCATTGCACAGGCAGTTATTTGCGCAGGCAGTTATTTGCAGTGTTTTTACAGAGCAGGCAACTGTTTTCACATTAATAAGGCCACAAAATGTTTCTTTTTGCTGAACTTTTTGGGAGCTTGTGTCCAGTCTAGGTAGAGACCAGTGGGCTGACCCTAGCCCCACCAGTTGTTCTGGACAGCAGACACAGCGAAGAGGGGCTGATAACCATCTTGCAGGGCTTCATTCCTACATTGCAGTGAGAAAGATGACATCATTCTTATGATGTGATTTTAAGCCTTAATGCAGAGGGATCCTCAGAAATAATATCCTAAGAGCCATCTAAGCATCATTAAATTCCCTGTTATAATCTCTTCATTCGTTCAAGACAGACTGCTGCACTTAAAATTAATTCCTTCCTAGGGGTCTGACACACGCTTGCATATGCAAAGGAAATCGTGGGAGATAACTTCCCACGTTATGAAAGGCATCCTGGGCTCGCTGGCAGGAGCGGGACCATCTGCTGGGCGCCCGGGGCCGCTGCCCGCGGGGAGCGGGGCCGCCCAGGCCCGCCTCATTTCTGGGAACCGCGCCGTGACTCAGCACATCTGGGCGCGCCTTCCCCAGAATCGGTGGGAGCCGGTGGGTGCCTCTGCCGGGGAGTCGGGGCTGTGGCCCTGACGTGGGAGCGGTGGAGGGCTGGTTTGGGAAGTGGTGGCAAGGCGTCAAGCGCCGGAGCCCCGCGTTCCTGGAAGTTTGCGAGCCGGGGTGAGCAGAGAAACCCGAAGGCTCCTCTTGATGCAGCACAACTCGCCCCGCTCCCTTCCATTTTCTCATAACAAACACACCGCAAAATCTCTCGCAAGCTGCTTTGATGAGGCCACATGTATTTCCCCCTTCTCAGTTTACAGGAAGTTACTCTTAAAGAAAGTGATTCTAGTGTTTACGGCCCGCGTTAAAGGGCCAGGCCGCCTCCCCTCTCTGCCCGCCGGGCTCCGAGGAGCACGGCGGGGTCCCGGCCGGCCGGAGGTGCGAGAGAGAGACAGCGGTGAGGGCACACGGGCAGGAACACCCTGTGGAGTGTTTTCTCCCTGAGATAAGCTCTGTCTCCCCTTTGGAAAAGCATTTCCTGCTCAGCGAGGTGCGTTGCTGGTGCAAGCTGCTCCCACTTCAAGGTCTGGCTTTTGCCTGGTCATCTGTTTTCAGAAAACCAAGAACTCCATTTCATCCAGCACGGACCTAGTTCCCCTTGAGAGTAAGCAGTGTCTTTGTACAAGTGTGTTTCCTGGATTTCTCTTTATTTTATTCTATTCTATTTTATTTTATTTTATTTTATTTTATTTAAATAATTCTCTTACCATTTCAAGAAACAGTAGCTTCTGTCAGTGATGGGAACTTCTTTCCCCCAAAACCGCTGAGCAGTTTTCAGTTTCGTGTTCTCTTGCCCCTCCGTGGACAAGTCAGAACATGTCCCTTGGTAGGAAAAGTGACATCTCATGGGCCAATCCCTCTCCAGGTCTTCCTTCAGTTATGGCAGGGGAATTTCATCTTTGCCTCACCCAGCCTTCCTACAAAAGGGTTACAGTCCAACTATGAGCAAGTGTTGCTTTAGGACTGGGGGGTGGAGAATGTTTGCATAGGTTAAACCTTTGGGTGGAGGTGGTAGGAAACTGCAAGTACAGAAGCCATAGAAAGAGGCCAGAAGAGAACTCTGACGTAGCACAGCCAGCCAGTCTTATACACATGTGACTCAAAGCATTAATGCAAGCATGCACTCAGACCTGCAGGCATCAGCATCACCCACTTGTTGATCAGAGCGCCGGGAAAAGGACTCTAAGGTAGACTGTTAACAGAGAGAGTACTCTGCATTTCAGATTCTGGGTCTTGTTTTCCCAAGCTAGCAGAGACACAGGCTAAGATTAAATGGAAAAGGTGTGACTGTGGATTTGCCTTTAAATGCCTCAACTCAGAGGATGTCATTGTTGGAAAGGCAGGAACACAGCTTGAACTCTTACTTCAGTAATATATGCTCATCTTAAAAAAAAAAAAAAAAAAAAAAAAAAAAAAAAAAAAAAAAAAAAAAAAAGGAGCTTATCGCCTTCCCCGCTGGACTCCGTGCGTACATGTTGTGTATTATGCCCATATATGTATGTATATATACTCATAAGCACTTCCTCTCTATTCCAGATCTATTCAAGTGGTGAGCTTCACCACTTCATTGATGGATTTAACGAGGACAAGAGCAACTGGATGCGTTATGTAAACCCTGGCTACTCTGTTCAGGAGCAGAACTTGGCTGCTTGTCAGAATGGAATGAACATCTACTTCTATACCATCAAGCCCATCCCTGCTAACCAAGAGCTGCTTGTGTGGTATTGCCGAGACTTCGCAGAGAGGCTGCACTATCCCCCCTCCAGAGAGCTGACAATGATGAACCTCAGTAAGTGGATTACAGTATAAACAAGGAATGCTAGTAATGTCTCTTCTGCCTATACAATCTAATAATAAGTTGTATAATTACACAGCTGCATCATCTGTTGTGTCACAGGAGGTAGCTTGGAGTGGAAAAGGGGAATTAAAAAACCCAACACAAGAGAATGAGTTCCCTGTGCCTGTTCAAATGGAAAGAGATTCCAAAATCTGAGCAGTTGTTTGTTTACAATCTGAGTCTTATCTGGTTAAATTCTGGACAGACAACCTGACCTCTGTCTTCCTAACCATAGCTGTTGATTCACTCTCAGACTTTCCAATTTCAGATCTCACAGTGTGTTGAGCAAAAGTCTGCTTTGGTAGCATATACTAAAGGTTGTCCAGTCATGCTCCCAAAGGGCTGCCCTCACTGTACCAGGAAGTGGCAATGTGCCATGACTCTGTCTAGGTGTCTGACAAAATACATGTTTACTGCATAATGCACTTTGAGCCTTGCATCTACACTTATTTATCTTATGGGAGCAAACCTCCTGTGGTCTTCTCATCTGGTTAGTTGTGTTTTTAAGTTCAGTGTACTTTGTCCCCATTTCTTGACTTTATATTGCAGCTTTCATTTTCTGTTCAAAAATAATAGCAATGGTAGCAGAGGGAAGAGGTGTTTCCAGGAGTTTGTGTTTCTCTGTGGTTTCTGATTATTTCCAGCCTTGGTGCTTTACTTCTCACTTAATCACTGCCTGACCCCTCACCCAGAGCCCCTTCTAGAGAAGGAAAGATTCTTGCTGATTTCTCAGTGGACTCTTAGGCTGCTTCCCCTGCTGCTGCTCTAAGATAGAGCAGAGTATTCTTCTGTCCTTCTGCCAGCGACTACTCTGAAACTTGAAGGAAAAACTGCAAGCAGGTTGTTTTTTTTTAATAAAAAAAATTTATTTACTGTTATCTGGCAACAAGGAATGGGTTATAAAATATCAGTGTTAGTTTGGGAATCATTAGAACTGTCATCCCATATTATAAAAATTATATCACACGTTCAGATTAATCAAAAGTACATCTATACTCTGTGAGTGTCACCCTTTCACTAGCTTTTTGTCTTTCCCTACAAATTAATAGAAGAAAATTTGTTGTCTCCTAATGACAGAGGGAAGAGAGGGAGGGAATGTCTTATGCAGCTATATTCTCTATTCAAAATCTATCTCACTGATTCTGTCATCTTTGCACATATGTCATTTCACCACTCTCTGTGCAGTTCCTGACAAAATGAACTGCTGGCTTTTTGGTGGGACCTGCAGGTGAGATGAGACAACAGCATGCAGGGCTCTGGTGGATGAGGAGTTTGTTAACATCTAGTCAGGCACATTTGGTCACTAGCTAGGAGGATACACAAACGCAGGATGACTTTCCTGCATCTGCTGGCACCTTAGGCTTCCTTGCAGAAGTAGCAATTAATATACTTGTGAAGTGTTTCTTACTCTGTCTGGTTACTCTTAATCAGGTCAAACTAGGGGTGTCTGGACCTGGTAGAATAACTGATTTTAGTAAAAGTAGTAAGTTCAATACAAGGATTTAAAGAAATGGGAACTTGAGCCACAATTTTGTAGTTCAGCCTTAATATTTGCAGTATTTCTAAATGCTGTTTGAAATAGACATTCTTTTCTTTTTTAAGATAATTGCATTTAAACCATTTAGAAATTTTGTTAGCTCCTTCCACCTAAAGAAAATAGCAGTTCAGAAAATGAGAAAAACTTTTCACTTTTTTTTTTTCCCCCCCTCATTCTTGTGAGCAGCACATTCAGGCCTAAAGCCTGCAGATGGGCCAAAAACCCTACAGGTACCATAAGGATTAAGGTTTTCCAAAGTTAGCCTTTGAAAAGTGTGGAAGAAAAATCCAAGTCTCCCAAAGATCCTTATTTGCCAAAGTCCCTGTAGCAATGGTGCAAGCAGGGGTGGTTTTTCCACATTAGTACTGGAACCAGATGAGTTTACTGTGAATGTCAGTACTGTTTAGCTTTCTTCTGCTCCTTTCTCCCAGGCCACTAGTTAAGTCTAAAATTAGAGAGCATCATGCTGCCTCTCCAGCCTCTCTCTCTCTCTGTCACAAAGGCTGCCCAAGGTACCCTGGCACTGCATTCATCCATGAGTAAAGTGCAGAGGGTTTGCCCCCAGTTCGTTGGCACCCTGCATCTGCTACAGACATGGGGCTTTGGCCCAGCAAAATATCTGAACACAGCCTTGCTTGAGGGGACCCCCCCTGCCCCACCCAACCTGCTAGGAAGTCAGGAAAGTCCTCTCCAGCCTAATGGGGTGCCAGTAATTTGGTGTTAAAAGTGCAATGGCTTCCCTCAGAAGAGCAAGGGTGCATCATCACCTCGCCCAGCTGCTGGCAGCTGGTTTTGGCCCCTGCTGAGGAGGAGGGAGGGAAAGTTGGGGTCCAGGTCCCAAGAGGCAGGCTGAAGTCAGGGCCCCCTCCCATGGGATACATGCTGGTGTGGGCGGGAGGCAGCCAGTGGCCAAGGTGTGTTGCACCCAAAGGTCTCCTTTCACTGTGTCTTGGGTGTGCAGTGCACACTGGTGCCCGTGGGAGGCTTTGGAAGAGTCGTACCTTGGCTGGCTGCCCAGCACAGGAGAGGGCACCTGGGACACACACCTACAGAGACCTTCCAGTCTTGCCAACTTAAAATATAGGCAGCTGCTTTAAGTGCCTCAAGGGTTTGGGGATCACAGCCTTAGAGTTCAGTACCTTAGTTCCTCTTTAAGCACCAGAGCAGGATGGGCCTCCGGGGAAAAATGTATCAGGGAATTTCTCTGGCTTTATTTCCTGTAATTAGTGGCCTCAAAAATGAGAGAACTACCACTTTAGAGCATAAATATATTTACACACCCACATGTAACATCTACTTGCCTCTGTCACAGCAAACTTTCAAATTAAAGGTAACTTCCCCAGCATTAGTTCATTTGTGCCACAGAAGGAAAGCATCCAGATGCAAGACAGCAATTAGGCATGTCCTTAGTTGTGGGTTTAACCCTGTCCTCTGTGTTTTCCTGAACTGGGGCCTTTGACCCAGTCCTTCAGACGCTGGAGCACACACCTACCTTCATGGCCATGATTAGCTCCAAGTGGAGCTACATAACTTCAAATGGATGTTGAAGTGCCTGCAAGGAGTTGCACAATAGTGGTAGAGGCAAGACTCCACATTATCCCAGTGCCGGAAACTCCAGTGTCATTCCCTTCCTGCCTGTTTTGAGGTCCCTGATGTTTTCTGTCAAGATTTGAGACGTCACCTTCAGATGGTGCCATTGTCCACTAAATAGTTTTAAGTATGGTGGCACAAGATTTCTGTATTCTGCTAAAAATAAATTTTCAGTAATTTGTTAAATGTGCTTAACTACATTCAACTGCTCCTTCAGATTGTCTTTTAGTCTGTGATATTTTACTTAGCAAACACTGAGGAAATTTGCTTTGGTGGTTCCAAATGGTTTAGAATTTCATTCTTACCTCAACATGGGAGGATTATTTTGGGGTGGAGGAGTGGAGAGGTTAAAAAAAAAACCCCAAAATCAAACAACAAAAACCCAACAAAATCCAAACAATTGCATTGACTCAGGACATGACTGTTTGATAATAATGTTCATATATTGCAATCACATGATGCAACTTCCTGCTCCTCATGTCACGTTTGTCTCCTCAGTCAAGTATGGGCAGGTGACATCTTTTGGTCAAGCTTCAGAAAAAAAGTTCAAGCTAGGGAAAGATAATTTGCATATTTACAAAATATTTGGCAATCTTTTTGTTTCATTAACAGGTTTAACAAGACATTATTTAAAATGTCTCTGGTTCTATGAAGATTAACTTTTTAATGCTTTTTTTCTTAAATGCAATTTATTCTTCTCTTCTTCCTGCCGGCCCTGACATGCTGGCCATTAGCTCAGCCCTGTCGCTCGCTTTCCCTTTTGTTTATGGGCAGTTTCACTTTCTGGTTTTGAAGCTTTTCTGTTTGGGTTGAGAGGAAACATCTGCACTTGCTTAAAAAAATGCCTCCTGGAATGTTCAAAAGGGCTCAGGAAAATGATTTCTAAATGATATGAGATGTTGTCTTCACATAATCAGAATTTGGGGACTGAAGTTGTCTTAATATTGAGAATTATTTGAAGGCTCCCAGAAAGACCTTCTCTGAGCAAAAAGTTTTCAAAGGCATGTCACACTGCCACAGACACATTTAGAAAACAGATGATCAAATTATGTACTTCTAAATGTTGGTCTCTGTTCTCATTTTGAGTGGAAACAGTCTTTGTTTTGCCCGCTTCACAATTTCGAGGTTCTCCTTCTACTAGCAAAAGAGGTGCTTAATTTAGATCGAAAATGTGAATTGGCATAATTAAGCTCCACCACTCGAAGTGTTCAGTACCATCTCACTCCTGAAATTACTAATGAAATTACTGTCTGCCTACAACCGTTTTTCAAGTTTTTAGAAAAGAACAGATCATTGTTTTTATGAAATGTTTCTCAGGCTACAGCTCAGAGCACAGGAACTGAGAGCCAAAGTCTATAGTTCTGCAGCAGTCTGTAGCTGGAACACCCACATTGGAGTTACTTCAGACTTCACTCAAGTTTTATTAATACTTAAAAGTAACAGGAGTTTTGTCCCTTTTCCTCTTGCACGCACTCACTAATCTCAGATCTGAGCAAATAATCTGTTGACCTCAGTTAGAAGTGGATCAGGCTCCTCAAGAGGCACGTCTGAGAGTTTTTTTCTTTCTCCCCCCCGCCCCGCCCTCAGATCAGTAACTTAAAAATGCAGCTGGACCATTCCTGTTTTGTCATGAATCTCTTTTTTGTGTGTCTCTCTGACCACAGAAACTAGACAGATCTTGGAAGAGTATGTGCCTGTATTTACTGTAGAGATATATATATATGTGTGTGTGTGTGTGTGTGTGTATGGGGCTGGGGGGGAGAAATGCATTTCACTAGTGAAAAGGAAACATTCTGATTGGTAAAAGCTTAAATCTAAGATCACAAGTTTAAAAGAAAAACCATTTATAAGAAATAGAGCTGTTTAACTTTGAAGTATGGCTCCTTTAAGAGCAACAAGAAAGGTTGTAAACCTCTCAATCAGTTTCAGCCCTGGTTTAAATCCACCTTCAGTATAAAACTTAAGAACCTCTCCTTGGTCCCGGACATTACCTTCTCTTACTTTACACAGTGCGGACGTGCTTGTTTATGTTTTGATATTTCTGGTGTTCCCAAGTGTCCCTTTTGCTCAGGTAATAAGGGAAAAAGCCAAGAGGGGATTTATGGACCAAAGATGGCTTGCAAACTAAAGGGAGCTGTCGCAGTTAGACTTGAAAAATAATCTTTAAATACCACAACTTCTGTCTACACTTGGAAATTAGTAGGAGGGGCAGCTTTACTGGGAAAATTCAGAAGGGAAGAAAAGAGCAATTATCTTTCATCAGTCAAGAGAGAGCACGGGATTGTTGCACAAAGAAAGTTACGATCTCTGCATGAGCTTCCTTTTTGTCATTCCTGGGCTTGCTCCTGCACATAAGGCACGTACATCCCCAGCCTCTTGTTTAACCTTGTGACTGGGAGTGGGAGCTGTTTCTCTAGCTGAAGTGGCCCCAGTTTCTCTATCACTTTTCCAGCACCACCAGAATTTCTCCTTCCCCTCCCCCTCCCCCTGGGTTTTTTTCTTTAAAAGAGAAAAGTGTCAATTTGAACTTCCTGCTTGACAGACCCCACTGAGAAACTGATATGGGCCTGATAAGGTGGTATTTATTTATTTTTCCTGCTGCAAGGCTTCACAAGTCCTGCCTCCCACCCCTCTGTCCAGTTTTCAATACTGCCTGGTCTTGATACTTCCCGATGCTGATAGTGTCACCAGGAATGTTTGCTCTGAGACACTGCTGTGGTGAAAGGCAGCTGATAAGAATATACAGATAATATCCACAGTGCCATTGTGGAGCTTCCTGAGCCTAGTAGGACCTCTGTGCTGTGCCCAAAAATCAGGTTGACATTTAGAAAATGAGTTACCAGTCCAGGAGTACAGGCAAAATTACCAAAGAAAGTAGATGTTTTTTAAAGCCAGAAAACACAACTTTATTGTTGTTATTACTTTATTTTTGATACAGCTCTGCATTAAACTTTGGACACCAAAAGAAGTAATTGGGAAGCTATCTGTGTGTTTATGTGTGCACATGTTTGCTGTATAACACTTTTAAGTTTTATCATAAATATTTTAATTGAACTTAACTGTGTTCAGTTGCATTTCATTGGAGCTTGAAAATATACACGCCACTAAAAATCTCAAACTAAATTTGCTTGTTACTAGTCTAATGCCATTTCAAAAGGGATGCTACTGTATGTAAAGTGGGTTGCTGTAAGTAGGAGCATACTTTGAAAGCAGCTGTTTTCTTGGATACATTTAATAAATGGCTGTTTCTTTGCCTTATAGGGTAATGTTGCCAAATGATAGATTTCATCAGGGTAGTGAATAATGAAGCAAAGAATTTGTGTTGAAAGCAGCATGGTCATTGCCTGTTTTCACGTTCTTCACTTGGTTCAGATGATCCACCAAAAATCAGATATAATTGTTTCTCACCTCAGATAGTGAAGTAAGAACAGTCAGTCATGGAAGCAGAAATGCTTCTAAAGGACTGGAGTGTTTTTGAGTCATGTACCTGCTGGTGTTGGCTTGTACCTCCTGATGGAAAGCCTTGCACTAACTATGATTATGAAACCTTCTTGTAGTTTTTCCCCAATAATAAAATATCTTACAAGTAATCAAGATTATGTAACAAAGATAAAGGCAGATTTGTTTTTCTACTGAAGTCACCTTTCAGTGTGCTGTTATGATTGTATTATGTCCAGGCAGCAAGGTCTTTGAATACAAATAGAGTATGTTCTGAACTGAGATGAATGGATGCTAGCTTCTATTTCTTCCTAAATACATATTTCTTTTCCCTTTTTTTTAAGA
>VYZR01037562.1:0-10654 GCA_013400675.1 Oxylabes madagascariensis
TCACTTTTTTTCACTTTTTTTTTGTATCAACAGCTACTTCTAAAGAGATCATTAGATACACAATTTGAATTAGCATTAGGTAGATGATAAAGTAATAGCTATTCAAAACAAACAAAATTAATACACAGAACTGCAAAAACCAGCACAGAAAAAGCGGGAGATTGAAGGCACTTAAGCTGACAGTAATCTGAAAAACCCACCTGGTAAATTCAGTTTTACACCAAGAAATAAGGTGTAACCGAACCTACACTTCACTGCAGTCTAGCACTGAAAGCACCCTTCCCTTCACACAGGCAATGCTCCAGGAGTGGGTAATAGAATCAAAGTCATAGAGCATGTTTACAAAATGCATAAAATAATCAATCCACTGGAAATAGCACCAGAAATACTCCCAGGGGATACAAGGGCCCTGTGTACTTGATGTAGTCTTGCTGTTTCAAAAAGAGCTCCTCAAGCCCAGCTGAGGATACCCTTAACTTGGGGGCATAGAGGAAATAGTTTTCTATAGCACGACAAAATTGACCGGGGATAAAAATTTAGAGGAAGTTTGGAGAATTCAGCATCTGCCACCAAAAAGGCAATTTTACATTCTCTGTGAAAAAGCTTTCATGAGAGCATATGGGGGGGCACAGGACAGGAAGATTTGCATAATTTACCACCTTTTTCTCTCCACACACATTCCTCACAAGCTCTCCTCACTCAGCAGATCCCTAAGCACCTGCACACACGGGAGCAGCCCCTCAGGGTGAGCAAAGCTGTGACTGACAGCAGTGGGGAGGAGCAGGAGCCCACCCCACCCAGGAGAGCCTGGGCAGAAACTTCACCTGTGGCTACCAGAGAGCCACACATGCAAACCCACCCTCACAAAAACATCAATTTCTCTGTGGCCTGGTGAAGACCCTGCCTGGCCCTGCAGGAAGGACATGCCCATCCGGTAGGCCATTAGCTCCAAAGGGGTCAACGGCCCAGGCAGAACAGCTTTCAAATTCTTTCTCTTCAGTTATTTCTGCATTAACTTCTTGTTTTCTTGGCTTTTTTCAGTCCAGTGACCTCTAGAATTTGGATTCTTTGACTCCTGGAGAGATGCCCAAAAAACTCATTCTGCCTCTAAGGCAATTCACGATTTGGCATTTAAGGGGAACAGTATCAAGTGATATGGCTGCAGTCTTATTTTGTACATGACATCAGAGCTCTCCAGTCACCTTCTTCCCCCAAAATGACTCAATAAAGAGTCTTCAAAGGAGAGGTTCAAAGGCACAGTAGGGAAGAGGAAGCCAGCCCCATATCCCACATTCCTCCCTACACAATCCAAGAGGCTGAGTGGTGAGGGAAGGATACACACAAAAATCCTTTGAAAAGAGGGAAATGCGATTGAAGCCACAGATGCAGAAGCCACCTGGGCAGCATCACACAGCCAGTTGCTCAACCTCTACACAAGCAGAATTAATTGCATTAATTCTGGAGTTTAGTCAAGAGGATTTGAATAAAAATAATGCATACTTAAAAGCAGTGCANAAAAGTACTTTATGGGTTTTTTTTGTTTTTGTTAAGAAATCCATCCTTTAAATACAAGGTCAAAATAAATTCCCTAAACCCCAGCAGATAAAAGGTAAGCTAGAAGGATGCTCTGGAGCAGTCATGGCACCCAGGACTGACCCACCTGCATCCCCACGATGCTCCTCATCCAGTCACTCCCATGCCACCCACACTTCCTGTGCCCCACAGACTTCACTCTCAAGATACCACACCTACAAAGCTGAACCAATCCTAAATCAAGAACCTTCTGTTTTCAGAGCCTTTTTCCCCCCAGAGAATTAGCAGGCTTCATTTCCCCAGATCACTCCGCAGGTTTCAGAAAGTAACTGATAACGTCAATTCATGTTACCATATTCAACAAACCACACCTGACAGCACCTCAGGCATATCAAAGAGATTCTGAGCTGAGAAGCAATTTTTTTCTTCCGGCAGCATATGGCAGCAGTGGAGCACCCAATGAATGGCAAAAGCCTTGTTTCTTGACAGGCAGAGGTTACCAGGAACACATTGGAGTTGCTACTCCACGAGTGGCTGCACATCCCACAATATTTGCATTCACTCTGACATACACAATAAAGAAAAACACCCTCCATTTGTGGAAGGCACAGGTATTTGTGAAAGCTAGCATAGAACCATCTGGATTTGTTTCTTCACTGCCTACTGCTAATTTTGCACATGCCCTGTTTTTCCCTTTGTGGCTCAATGCCAGTGCTTTTTTTAATTGGTGCTGAGAAAAATGCACCTTTTAGCCCACCTTTGCAAGGCAGCTCCTGGCCTGACAGCCTGTGGCTTTGCTGCTGTTATTGTAAGGGAACTACTCTTCTAGAATGCCTGTTAAGCAAAAATAATTTGTAAGTATCCGGTCTCCAAAGTCATGAAGTGTTTTCAGATAGCCTGAGCGGGTTTTTAACCTTGCCATGCACAAGCTGGCTCTGCTGCTTCCCCTCAAATTCCTGTCATTCCTGCTAAAGGAATGTGTCCCTGAGTAGGCCAGAAGGAAGCCAAAGTTGTCTCCTCTATTTCAACAGCTTTCCAAGATACAGCTTAAGCCTCATCCTTTTCTCAGACACGAGAAGGATTAAGTCACTCTTCTGCCTCTATTTAAATCCAGAGGGCTGCCACTATTTGGATAAGCCACAAAAACTAATTATTCTGTATTGATTCTGTTGACTTTCTGGGACAAAGGAGGTCTGAAGCTCCAGGACACATTAAGAGCATTACAAAACATCAGCTTTCTTACACAGGATAAAGCAGGTTAAGCAAGAGCAGAGTCTGGATAATAAACACCACATCCAGAAGAGAATATCCAGGTTTCCATCAAGACCTCTAACGCTTGCAGCAGGAGCTGTAAAAAAGATGCAGAGGTATTGGCAAGGAAAAAAAATAGAAGAGCACAACAGGTTTTGCATGTCATGGGAGCACTGGAGAGGAGACAAGTGGTACCACACAGCCACAGGGACAGGTGTGCACATGGACATTGACTGTTCCCCTTCTCTCCCTTCATTACCTCCTGAATCCCATCCTGCAGATGCAATTTAATCTAGAGTTTGTAGTAGAGCAAGGCAAAAAAAAAAAGAAGAAGTCAAGGACTTGAGGAGCAAGTATGTCGTTGCAATATAAGAACTGTGGTATTCCAGCTTTGTAATAATTCCATCATCCCTTTCCTCCAACGAGAGGAATTGAAAAGCCCAGTTGTGTGTGTAATACTTCTGCACACTGAGAGCATGATCCTGCTGGAGGCTAAAAGACTGTTTATCCACAGATCAGCAGTCACTGTGCAAACTTACATGCTCCGTTCCATCCATACTCCTCGAATTTGACTTTGAGAGACTACTCAAGTATCACCAAATGGAGCTGCATTGGGGTGACTACATATTTGATCTTATGTAGGCAGATAAAGTTCGAATATTTTCCTACAAAACAGTAGAATTCAAATGAATTAACTCATAAACCACAATGCTAAAGCAGAATCCATGCACAGCATTAGGGTGTATTTATGAAAAACCACTTACAGCTTAAGGAAAGTAAAACATTGCAAAATGCCAACCTCGATATCACAAACAAGGGTGTACACATTACTGTTCCAAGTTTTCCCTGCATCAGTCTTAAATGTTATTTGATCAACACGAGATTAAGTAAGGTCATGATTTATAATGCGTTATCAGAAAATTAGAATGTGTTAACATTGGAGACGGGCACATGCCTTAAAAGAAAGGAAAACCCACGTGTTTCACCAACACAAAACCAAAGGATGAGGGGGGAAAGGAGGGACCAGGTAGGATGGGAGCCTTCACTGCCACTCACAGGATTCAATTCCTCTTCAGAGCCAGCACTAGAGCTCAGCTCTGCTGCACAGCTGGCTGCAGTGAGCACTGTAAGTGAGGGCAGCACCTTCCTTCTTTTACATATATTAAGAGTCTGTAACAAAAATGCTGCAAAGCGTGGAAAGGCTGCAAGGGTGAGTTCTGCTGTACAAGGCAGTTCAGAACAAGTCCCAGCTGCTGTCAAATCTATTCAATTTAAGAGAGTTCTTGCTGGCAGCTCTGCACCAAACAAGCAGCAAAGGCTGAAGGCAGTGGATGGAGGGCAGCAGTGATTTAAGACTTCAAGAGACTCCTAGGCTACTACTGGAACCAGACCTGAGGTGTGAGTGCTGAGCTTTGCTGGGATTCTCTCATGAGGCACTCAGCGAGCCATATGCTTCTTTAAGAGATGCATCTGCACAGCACAAAAACTGTCTTGGGTCTGGAAAAGCATCCAGGAGTTGCAAGTTGTTCCCCTGGCATTAGTGGCTGCACTGGCATGTGCCCCCACCCAGGGCACACAGCTGCTGCCCAGATGTGCTGCCCTCCCTCCCCTCTGGGGCTGGGCACCATGACATTTCTGGGGTCTCTAAACCAGCAATTCCACATCAACATTGGGACAAGCTCAAGAAAACCACTGAGAGTGACAGGGAAGACTCTGAAGAGCTTCAAAACCCAAAGATCATAAGGCATGCAGAACTTTGCATGAGCTGAACTCTTAAGAACTTCTCTCAAATTCCCTAAGTATTACTTACAAGTAATTCCTTGTATTGCTCCCTAAGAAACAGAAGGCACCAGAAAATCTCCTGAAAACCCCATACTAAGTCCCAAACCAGGATGGTGTTTCCTAGAAGCTTGATTCTGTAGCCCAAAAATGCTTGACTGACACAGTGTGAAATTCTCACCATCTTCATCTGGCTTCACTCCAATGATGTTGAAATATTTACTCTATGGGAGCCTGTAAGCATTAACCTTAAAACTCTTATCACTTCAGAAATGTTCTGTTTTAAAAGCAGCATCTTTGTCAAAGCAATAATGTCTATGGAAATTAGGGCCCAGCATAACAGCACAGCTCTCTACTGAGCAGCAAAGTCCATGACTGGAAAACCCATCCAGGCTTTCAAATCACATCCATCACGTCAGCATTCAGGCATCTTAAACTGACAAACAATATTGAAAAAGAAAGCGTAGATTATCTCAAGGCAGAATTTTTATCAGCAACTTTATCATCAACACAGATCAGTGTGTCATTTTAATTCAGATCTATTCCCACAGAAACAGATGCTTTCATTAAAAAGGCTATGCAAGAGCCTTTTCAGTATACAGATACTTGCTATAAATGAATTTTACAGTCATGTGAAAATTCACATGTTCCTTTCCAAGCTTGGATCCTTGATGGGAATACAAAGCTGTGGATCAACATTATTAATAGGCAAATTCATCATGAAAACAAGTCTCCATTCTGTAAATTGCAAGTGTGTCAGGAATAGAAATATCCTTTGCTGGTAGTTCTGAAGACAAATGATTTCTCCCAGCAGATATTGAATAGATAAGGCAGGCACTTTCCTATCCAATCACTTCCAAGCATCAGAGACTCTCAGAGAAGCTTAGGAGAGAAAGGCAAAATAGTGCAATTAAGGTTGAGGAAACAGCACTTGTGTGGAGTATTACATTCCCCTAACTGCACTGAACACAGACACAAGGGTGTAAACCAAGCATTTAGCAAGCTATGGGTCCACCAGGTCCAAATCCAGCAGTGTTGAGACCTTCTCTGGAGACCTCGAGATCCGAACCACGCTGGCCTGCAAGAGTTCCCTGAGGCAGAGGCCGGGCCACAGCCTGGGCTCAACCACCTCCCTCACCTTCAAGTTGTGCCAAACCAGCATAGGTTAGGTTAAAATCTAACACAAAAAGAAACACAAACCCCACCCCCAAACAGACCCTGCTGCGGTGCTCAAGCACTTGAGGCCAAAGAGAAGATGGAAACCAGGGAAAATAAAAAGCCATCCTGAAGTGATGTGTGCCTGAAACGCCTGCTCTGAACCAGCTCCCAATGGCTTTTCTCCATTTGCTGCCAAGCACCTCTAATGCAATCCAGACAGTCAAGGACACAGTCAGAATGTTAATATGAAAGCATTAAAATTCCCATTGAAATGGGACCTGTCAGGCTACTTTATGTAACATGATTTATCATTTCCAAATGTAGTAACAAGGGATTTTATTGTACAAGAGCATGTGGTACACAATGGGGCTCCGAGCCTGCATTCCGCACTCGCCAAACTACAATTCCTGACAATGTTTCTGCTGGTGCACAGCTGAGTTACTGGTGTGTGCATGAAAGGGGAGCTGAATGCATTAGAAATTGATGGGGTACAGACTAGACTTAAAGTGAGAGGTCTCTGCACTTCCCTGCGCATACCAAACAAAGCCGAACACCTCCAACCACTGCTGGCTCATGGAAAGGAGCCCAACTGTCCCCAGTCCCCAGGGCTCCTGCACCAGGCAATAAAAATTGACTGTCAAAAATTTAAGGAAGCTTTTATTTCCAGTCTTACATGTCAGTCAGATAACTGATGTCATCTGCAAGTTCAGGGCACACTGAGAACACAGCGGAAACTGCTGGTTACATTTCCAGGGTACAGCCTATGCTTTCTACCCTGCTAAACCCCAAACCCCTTCAAAGCTGCCCTCAAAGGCACCAAATCCAGGGTTTGCCACATGTAACACAGAGCTGACAGCAAGGCAAGCTGCCCAAGTCCTGTGCTAATGACACGCAGAGGGTTACAGCACAGAGCACGTACCTGTCACAACAAAGTTTGTGGATTCCTGTGTCAGTGACACATTTTCTTACTTCTCAAATACAGAAATTTTTCAGCTGTCAGCCCACTGGGGATTTTTTAATGCATTTCAGTAGTTTAGCTATCCATGTCGTTTTCATTGGAGTTACGTTAGCTTTGAGGCAGAGCTGAGTAGCACAGTACAGAAAAGCAGAGATGTTGGCTGTACCTACAGTGGGAGAAGAATCTTAGCAGCTGCCAGTGCAAAACCAACACCAGGATAAACTAGTAGCAGTGTCAAAAAATGTACAGCTTCATCCTTTTTATTTGGAGCAACAGGTCAACATGTACCCACACAAGATCATGGAGTTAGACCTAAAAGACTGTTTCCATTGCATTTTCTGATATTTCTTACTAACTTCTTCATTGATTGCACTATTAATCTTGACATCATTCGGTTCGATGCTTTGCTCTGCTCTCTTGCCCTGCCTAAGTCTGGAATCAATGCTCAACCAAACTCAAATATGCTTTGAAATTTCTTCATTTAATTAATAAAATCGACACCAAGAATGCCTGACTGCCACAGATCATACAGAGATCTGGGTCTTGCCATCTGTCAGTTATATTATAAATTCATCTGCAACTGATGTGGTCAATTTACTGCATTCCAGGCAGTTGATCCCAGAAGCAAGACCTTGGACTACTCTGCTTTTACAAAGCTACTCAGAATCAATAATGAATTTAGGCCTTCCCCTTCCAGCTCTGACATTCAGCACCAGCAGCAAGAATCAAGCTTACTCCAAGAAATAAAATCCAAATGCAAATAGGCATCCATGCTATTTCAATCCAGGAGGGATCTGCAATGCAATTTTAAAAAGGAAAATTATTTTCTGTTGGAATTGTGAGAACGGAAAAAAGCCATAATGGAAAACTGCTCTCCCTAGGCAAAGTGGAAGAGGAGGAGAAAAAGCCAGAGAATCAGATGCTACAATTAAGGGACAAACATTTGGGATCTCAAAGAATGTAGCTTATAGACCAAGAGGCTGGGTCATGAAGTGGCTGATGAAGTTCAGCGGACACAGGTAATGAAAGCCCATCTCACTTAACATCCACAGAAACAGACTCCTGCCACTAGCATGATTTCTCTTGCCATTTTCAAGAGCATTCCAGCTTGGTCAGAAGTGCCTGAGCTGCAGACTGCCAGCACTGGGGGGATACTTGGGCTAAGATAAATTAAACAGCTCCCTTGTTCCTGTCATTCTGCTTGCAGGATCCACTACTGACCACTGTCTGACAGGATGCTGGCCTTGAGTAAAAAATTTAGTCTGACCAAGCTGCACTTAAAAATGGCAAGAGAAGTCATGCTAGATGAAAAAGGAGATTCAAACTTCTGTAACAAACTATTGAACAAAGCAATTCTTGCCCTTCTTTTAAGGGCATAATCACAGGATTCATCACTGTGCCAGCAGATGCAGTGGGGGTCAAGACATCCTACAATTCCATTTGTTGCCAAAAACTGTTATTCAGATAAAAACTTCTGCCACACTCCATAACACAGCCACCACTGCTTCCAGACTTACAGACCTTCAAGGACAGGCACAGAGAAACAGTTAAACTCTGGGTCCAAAACATTAAACTCTGAGTTATAAACTGTCTAGAAAACAGTCTTGTTATTGCCAGAGATCAGAAAGAAAGCCCAAAAGCTAGCGAAAGTCACTGAAGAGAAGGCATTTAAAGTTAAAAAGGAAATCTGCCTCAAGACAGTCCTGTGCTTCAGCCTTTCCAGTGTATTCCTCATCCAATCTTCTCTGAATTTTTACACTTGGCCAATAAACACCTCTTACTCTCGCACTTGGATAGGATTTACGATGCACTGCAAGTGTTGTGCAATTAACAGATTTAATGCCCAATTCACTTCCTCCTTCAAAGGGAGACTGGAGGAAAGCATCCCAGGAGCTGTGGGTATATCATACATATACATGAAATGACATTTCCTCTGCCACTACTCTAAGTCAGCACATCTCTACTCTTCCTGCAGATGTATCAAACCATTTTCACTGTTTAGATTCCCAACTATTAGTCATTCTTCAGCTTAATCACAGAGGGGTTTACAGTATGGATTTTTACACACCATCCCACATTTTCACCATAATTTATCAATTGCTTTTTCCACTCCATTTCACTGAATTTCTAATCTCATTTCCCCAACTACACTGTCTACAATCATAACATAACAGTGACTTTAAAAAATGCAGTATGCTTCACTAATTTCACAATGTGTTAAAGGAGATAACAGAGGGAATACATTCTTTCCATCTCAGCATGACTACTTTAACTTGCCTATCAGAGACAAAAGCACACGGCTGAGGACGAGGACAGGCATTGCTGTGAGAGGAAGTCAAAGCTCTGCACTCTCACATGACTATTGACCAACTTTCAATGAGACAAATGCCACCAACTCCTCCATGCAAGACGGAGCATTTACCTCTGGCACACGTATAATTATCCTTTGGTGGCTGCTCCATTCGGAATTGTGCTGACAGGACTCCATCCAATCCAGCAGCACATTTGAGGAATTACTGCTGATGCTTCATAGACTCATAAAACACCCTGCTCAAAGGAGTTTTGAGTGGCACAACTCCGTGCTTTGCTTCCCAGCTGCAGTCTGAAGTTCTACAAAATGTCAATGCTGAGCACAAGCTACTTTCACAAGCAATTACGACAGACTACATGAACACCTAGCTCAGCCCACAGGCTACATCAGACTTGCCTTTCAGTTTTGTTTAATTACTTTGCCCTTCTCTTTGGTAAACAGAAATCTTTGTTTTCCTTTCTCTCTACAACACACTGCATCTGTTGTCCAAATTCCACCACCCCATACCACACATGGCAGACCCTGGACCAGTTTTACTCTATGCTGAAATCATTTTGGCCAAAAGATTAAAGGTAAGGTACCTAATGCAGCAGGGTTCCTAAGTAAGTGTTACTGTCTAAAAAATATATCTCTGAACACCTCAAACAAGTTCAAAAGCATCAATAAAACTTCACCTCCTCCCATTACGATTTCTTCAGACAATTTTATTTGCCGCAGTGCTACAAGCAACACACTTCGCCTAAATTGTTGCCATTCCTGCAACTTTATTTCTGAAATCAGCTTTAAAAGTATTGGAGTTTAGCAATTACATATATCATATTATATATCTCATCTATAATCTTATGATATCCTCATCTCACCTCTGAACGCAGCAAGTTCTTCAGCTTAAAACCCACTGGAAAAGGAGCAAAGGGGCAATGGAGGGGAAGGAAGTCCAGTATTGCACCATGATGCCTTCAAATGCAAAAGCTCATCCGCATGACATGATACTTACTCCAACTGTAGAAAGACTCTTAGGCTTGAAACACTGTGTGCACATTCAGTGCCTAAACACTGGAAAAGAACTGCTCAGAGCCCAATATTTACACCAAACTGCTCTCAGATTTTTTACTACATATTAAACTTCATACTTCACTTCTACTCAAACCGAGCAGCAACAATAATCAACATGATTCTGAGAATTCATGCTTTCAGCTACAAAGATGACACAGTTAAAGTTTCCAAGAGTCAACAGAAGTGAAGTAGAACTTTTTGCATAAGCCCAGTTACCTTATGTAAACCGAGGTTTGAATTTCTCTACAAAACAATGTTAACAGTCATAAAAATAGAAAGAGAAGCAGTGCCAAAGGGTTAACACTTTCTGATGATAACACTTGTAGGGTTAACACTTTATGATAATAACACTTGTTTGGAAGACTGGAGATCGATTTTTAGGTAAGTATCATTGGTGATTTAGGTAGGTTTCATCCCACCTCATGATAAACCTTTCAGGACCACTTGTTACTGTTCAAATTCTGTTTGGGACAGAACAAACCAGCTTTGAGGGACATGGCTTCGGTTCCATATTTTAGCTGATCCCGTGGAGTTACACCCCCCAAAGTGAGCCAGCAGAGCGGGGTACTCACGTTGCCCATGTACTCCGAGAGCAGGTCCTGCAGGGCCTG
>VYZR01037570.1:14193-28934 GCA_013400675.1 Oxylabes madagascariensis
AAAGCAGCCTTTAATTCACATGGAACTGTTCCTCATCGTGGATTTTAACGTTGCAAGATGCTTAAGCATGTGCCTAAATGTAAGTGCGTGACTAGTCTGATTAAGGTCACTGGTACGTCTCATGCCTGTAAAATTAGGAATGTGCTTAAGTACCTTGCTGAATTAAGGCTTAAATAATTTCACACTAATACGAAGTTGCATGGATTGCTGATATTTTAGAACTAATTTAACTTTATTTGGAGACGTGCTGCATGTAGGGAGATTGTTTGGCAGTGCCTGAGGAGCAGCAGTGGAATTGCAGCTGTTTTCAGTAGCGTAGCCCTTGATTTTAGTGGAGTTTTGTCTGACTTTAAAATATTTAAATAAGGACAGAATCAAATGCCATAGTTTCTTACATTATGTTTTTTCTCTCAGGGAGCTCCGCTGGGTATCCCAGCAAGTGAGAAGAATGTTAACAGTACTGTTGTAATTTATAACAGTGAGGTTGTAAATAAAGATTAGGATTTGAAGTAAAAATGCAGAAGTTGTGAATACTCTTCATGGGTTTATTTAACTGCATAGCACCCCATTAATTAAAAAAAAATTAACAGAAGGTATCTTTTGGAGGCTTTGTGTAAACAGTGACATTATATAATGACAGTTTTGTAGGATAGTGTTGCTTGTTTTGTTGCTGCATTCTGTATTTTGTTAGCCGTGCTCCCTGCATTTCCAAAACATAAACTATATTTGCAACCTGTTTTAAATAGTGCAAATAGATCTCTTTTTTTTTCCCTATAAAAGCTACAGATTGTGTCTGTGGAGTGTATAGTCTCAGACATCCCTGAAGCCTGGGGCAAGTGCCGGGTTTATTACAAGTTGGGCTTTTCAATTTATTTTGAATCATATTTCTTCTTTTTCTTTTAAGGGTTTTTGTTTGCTTTTTGTTTTGTTTTGGGTTTTTTTTCCCTTTTTTTTTTTTTCCCAGGCTACTGAAAGTAAGGCTGGTAAAGTGAAGGTTGAGGAGAGTTGGGCTATTTAATCTCTCTGACAATGTGTCGTAAAACTCATCAGTGCAGTTCTCCCCTTTGCCCCCAGCTCTCAGAGCGTGTTCCCAGGCAAACCAAAGAGAAGGATGCAAGAAATGGATATAATTCCTTGTGTTCTGTGTGCTGACCTAATACTGGTTCTCATTTAATGGCCACAGGATTGAGGACTGGGATGGTTGCAGACAGAAACATCGCTGGGCATGCAGCTGCATGCCTGGAGATGGGTCATTTTTGCATGGTAGAGCACTGTAGTTCCAAGTTTAGGTGACCTCTTTTGATCAAGCTTCAAGGCTGAACTAATTCTTATATGCATGTTTGGGGCCTTCTTACCTTATTAAATAAAATAAGCAAGTTTTGGAAAGGATTTCGTTCCTTTCTAAGCAAGAGGCATCGTTATTGAGGGGCACAACACAAATGTTTCAAATTTGGAGATGCAGAGCAAGGTCACAGTTTGCCTCCAGAATCTGAAGTAATCAGGATTTTATTTCAGATAAAACCTCTGGGGCTGATACTTAGAAAACACAACTTTTAACTGGCATTACGCAATTGGCTATGGGTCACTTAGCCAAATATTTGTGTATGGGTCTTTTTTCTTCTTCCTTTTTTTTTTTTTTTTTTTAAGACTTTCCAAAGTTCAGGGGGGATTTCAGGCTTTAACAAACTCTACCTGGAAATTAAGTGCAGCAAGGGAGAGGGGGAAAAAAAAAATCTTTTCTATTTCAGCTAGAGTGATCACAAGCTGAAGGAATGTGGTTGCTGTTGGCGTGCTCAAATCAAGTTTTCCTTAAATTTTCGTTGTTATTATCACCGATACCGAGAAACGTCTGCCAGGAAAGAGCTGCAACACCAGTGAAATGTTGTAAGACCACTGACTGTCTGACATTCTTGCTTTTTTTCCTCCTTTTTCCAGTAATCAGGGAGATACGTGCAGAAATAGGGGTAAGGTCCCTAGCTGTTCCCAAGGACTGTGTGGGCAGAGGGTGGATCTTCCCGAGTACCTTCTGGCATCCCGAATCAGCAGAAGACCCACAATTTTTGGAGGATTGGCTGCTCCCTCACGGATGAAGCAGGAGCATTTGTGATCTTAAACTGTCACCGTTTTGTATTTCTGTTTCCACATAGTGAAATGATTCACTGTAGAGAAAGGTCAGACAGGCACAGGGAAGGAGAATGGAACTTGTAGAAGTAGTGGGGCCCAGCATCTTGCAGCAAAAATTAGAAACAAGATGGAACATAGTTTTTCTCACGGATAAGAAAGCATTTGGAGCGCCCAGATCCTCACAGTCCAGTCTCAGCAGTCTCCAGGAGAATTCTTCTGGCCTCTGCTTAAATGAGAAACTTGATCTACAGATGAGCTCACCTAGAATAGCTCTGGTTTTGGGGAGAGTGGCTGCAGTTTATCTTGACTTTGTTGTGTTGCATTGCATACCCGCTCTGATATGTCATCCCTCTTCTTCAGGCTCAGAGCAGGATAGACAGGTGTGTGTGGAAAGCAACTGCTCTGGATTTTGTTGGAAAGCTAAAGTTGAAAGCATCCAGTGTGTTGAGTGTGCAGGTGTGGGAGCTCTGTGTCTGGAAGAAACCCCAAAATCTATCCTCTGGAACAGCTGCCTGTGGCATTCACTTGTAGCTGTAGGTAGAGTGCTTTTTGTAAGGTCACAGGGAGGGTTTGGTACAGCTAAACCTCCCCAGTGCTTCATTGTAGTGCCTGTTCTTCTCTCTCAATAGCTGTGCTGATTTCTTCATCCCAGACATGGTATTTGGGTAGCGAAAGCAGTTGTTTTGTTCAGGGAAAACAGTCTTCTTCCTCGCCCTCCCATAGCTGTAATGCTGTATTACAGATCTGAGAGAAAACCCTCCAAGTCAATAAACAACAAAAAGCAGACTTATCTTTTATAGTGTTCTTGAAACAAATGTAAGGTTATAACACTAAAGCAGGTTTTATTAAATCTAGGCGTGAATCCATATTGAAGAAATAATCCACTGCTTCTTTTCTGCTTCTTGTCTTTTTAATTAGCGCTGGCAATGGGATTGTTAGCTTTTAAGATACGGTAAATATGAGCCTATTAATATTATTGAATATAATACTCAAGAAGGTAGAGGGAATGCTGGTAACTGTAGCAGTTTTATGGAGGAGCTAAAAGAGGGCTCTTTGCTGTTCCACACATCTTCCTTTATGACTGCTGGGGTGAAGTCCATACTGGCAGCCCTTTCCCAGGTCCCTGGAGCAGCTGTTCCTGGAGCAGCCATCCCAGCAGGTGCTGTGGGACTCTTGTCCCTTAGTCCAGTCTGGCAGGATGGGTCTGAGCCCCTTTTCACAACACAGTGAGTGTTAGGAGTGTAAAATAATTCTGACTCCTTTTCCTTGAGAAATGATTCACCAATCCCTCCGATTAATGCTTTTTGAAGTGTTTTACTATTGGTTTCAGTCTCTTAACTTGGGCAAGGACTGGATTATAAGGGTTTAACAGTGATTAGCTCTGTTTACAGTATTTTTTCTTGCTCTGAAAGGTACGGTGTTTGCTTTGCCGAGGGGTTTTATTTTGCAGAGTTTCTGTTGACCACCTGCTTTTTTTCATAATTGGTTACAAGGACAATTGCTAGGCATAATAAATAAAAGATACGGCCGTCCAAGGCTGTGTCATAGGGACTGTATGTCAAAGATTCATAAAGTGTGAGCAAAAATATGTGCCTCTCCCTGGGGGCAGGGAAGCGCGTGCCGTGTTCACGTTTGGGGATCCTTCCAAGGTCACGGAGAGCCCGTGGTAGGAACTTCTCCAGTGCTGGCTGATGGCCTGGCTGGGCTGCAGCCACGCTCAGGATAGGGCAGCCCACCAGCCCAGGTTTGCTGGGAACTCCTCTCGTCTTAACATTTTTCTTCGTGGGTTTTGGAAAAACAGACTTTTTTCCCCCAGTCTTTCCATGCAGGCCAAACGCTGGAGTAGAGTGTGTCTTTGACACTCCTGAGTCTGCCTGATCTGTGTCTCAGCAGTCTGTCAGTGGAGCTTTCAGTCCTGCCCAGGTCTTTTGGTGCACAACTCTCCATTAGGAAGTTTTTCCCCAGTGCCTGACCAAAAGTCTTACCATGGAATCATAGAATAGCTTGGGTTGGATGTGACCTTAAAGGTCATCTCATGAAAACCCCCTGCCGTGGTCTAACACTAGACCAGGTTGCTCCACGCCCTGTCCAGCCAGGCCTTGGACACTTCCACCTTGGATCACTTGCATCTTGGGCTGACCAGCATTTGGAGTTCAAAACAGTGTAGATAAACTCATGTTGCCTTTGCTGGGCAGGACAGAGCAGCACGAATAGCAGCCAGGAAGCACCTGGCTTGTTCCGGCTTCTTCACAGGTATTGATTGCACCAAGTTAAGGAAAAATGAGATTGTTGGAATCTTATTGACTACATAGATCACCCCAGCTAAACCTCAAACAGCTATAGGTAGAATATGTTCAAAGGGACAAAAGTAGCACTCAGAAAATACAAAATGTCAGGCCTCAAATAATTGGTTTTCCTACTGGAAACTCAAATTGGATTTACATGAAAAGAAGACCCTAGAATGGATGTGCCTGGAGACCCCTCACAGTAACCCATCCTCTTCCTTGTTGTCTATCCCATTTCATATATTGGTTCTTCCAGGAGTATAATTTTAGCCCAAGAAAGTCACTTTGCTGTTGTTTCCAGGCACAATCTGGTCTGGGAAGCTGCTATCTTTACCACACATTGTGTCCCTCCATGTCCAGTCTTGTATCAGGTTTATCAGGTTCCATTTCTTTCCATTTCTTGGAACAAAAGATGAGCCAATGAGTGTGTTTTCCCGTTTATTTGTGTATGTCAATGATAAATCTTTTGAGAAGACTCAGGCCACATGTTTCTGAGGAGGCTGCATTTCGGTCTCCCTCCCAATCACTGTCCTTCATCACTCTCTTAAATCCGAAGGAGAAAACAGGAGGTTCAAAGGGGGACATGGGACGGGGGTGTGAGTGAAAATCTCATTTCATGTTCAGTGCACGGAGTCCATCCGGAACCCCCCAATAACTGCCTTAGCCACGCCTCTGTCATTTGGAGGCCTCTGTTCCTGTCTCTGCCAAGTCCCTGTCGTCCACAGGACAAGACATCTGCAGTACATTTGTTTAAAGCGGGGAGATGACAAGCATTGAAACAGATGTTGGAAAGCAGAGCAGCAACAGGCTTGTGCTAAGTGAATCGCCCATCGGGCCGGGGCTGTTTGATGGCTGATTACAGAGTGAGCCAACTGTTCCTTCAGAGCACGCTGCACCCGGGAGATCCCCTGCTAAGAGATGTACTTTGCCAACATGTGGTGCCCCCTTTGTCACCGTGCCTTTTCAGGTGTACCTGGGGAAAGCACAGGGAGCCAGGATCATCATTCAAAACCCCTTAGATGAGTAACACTCTTGCTTATCCAGGCTGAATTGATTCCTGGTTACGAGTTGAACCATTGGAAAGCATAAAGAGCGTGCCTCGGCATCCAACAGCCAGTATCACTCGTTAGTTTGAATGAAAAGCCTGTGCGGGCTTTATCAAAGCTACAGAGAGTTTTATCATGATCAACATAAAACAATATTCTGTCTGAAACCTCTGCACCATATTCCCATATAAAAAGCAGCTAATGTCTAGTGATCCTTGGTATATGAAGCAATTCAGGTTTATCACAAGCTGACATATTATGCTTTGACAGCAAAGAATCCCTTTTGTACCTGATCTCATGTTTCCTAAGACCAGCTTTTCACCTCCTCTCATCTTGTCTCTAGGAGCTGATCCCCTTGTGCTGGGGAGGTAGAGCTCTTGTTAAATGAACTCGTGAAACCTGGGAGTATTTACCTGTTAGTCATCTTGGGCAAGTCACGAACTTGCTGAGTAAGGGAGCCGTGCTGGGGCTCAGTTTGTTCCGTCCTGTGGACAGGAGCTGGATGGAAAACTGGCCCCTAGCAGGGAGAAAGCCCCCCTTCATGTTCTCATATGTTTGACAGGCATCCTGCAGTGAATGCCAAGGACACAAGGGCTGCCTCTTTCCCCAGGGTAAGGCACAGTCAGGTCCTGCACGTGGTGCTTTCCCAGAGCTGGAGGGGGGCTGGCACCAGGGGAGGGCTCACCGGCGTGCCCCTCACATTTAGTTGGGGTTTCTGATACTCCCTGTGAGATTCCACTGCTGCCTTACCTAAGGGAAGGAGAATGGGGCTCTCTCTCTTTGAGCTGCCTGCAGATGTGCAATCTGCCAGTGAAGGACCGTTAGGTGCCACCGCATCTCCATCTTGTCCTGGTGGAAGGAAGGAGTGCCTCTTCTTCTATTCCATTTTTCTCCATCTCCTTTTTTTCTTGGTGATGTTCCAGACAGGCAGTAGGTGACAGGCACATGGTGGGGTTTTTGGGGGTGTCCTGAGCAAGGCTGAGATTTGGATTTGATGATCCTGATGGGTCTCTTCCAACTCAGCATATTCTATGATAGCCTTGAAAATCATTACTGGGTTGCCCCAGTCTTTACAGGCACTTGAACCATTTACCAAAAGTATTTTATAAAAAGGACTGGCTCCCATATGTCCGAGTGAAAAACACTGGACTGTGCTTGAACCTCCTCGTATCATTATTGTTTATCCAAAAGGATGAAAGGAAGAAAGATCCAGGACACCTGGAGGGATGAAGGGAAGCAGAGCTCCTCTGTGCCTGCCCTGCAGATTCCTTACCTGGCCAGCCCATACTGAGCCACAAGTGGACTGCAAATCTTGCTGTCCAACCAGAAGAGCCAAGAGGCAATTCCCCCTCTGCCCCAAAAGTTGCTGCCATCTGCAGAGACACGGAGATGCACCAAGGGACTTTATTTTCAGGAAATCTTGCTGACACCATTGTTTTGCAGGTAGCAGCCANGCACCAGGGGAGGGCTCACCGGCGTGCCCCTCACATTTAGTTGGGGTTTCTGATACTCCCTGTGAGATTCCACTGCTGCCTTACCTAAGGGAAGGAGAATGGGGCTCTCTCTCTTTGAGCTGCCTGCAGATGTGCAATCTGCCAGTGAAGGACCGTTAGGTGCCACCGCATCTCCATCTTGTCCTGGTGGAAGGAAGGAGTGCCTCTTCTTCTATTCCATTTTTCTCCATCTTCTTTTTTTCTTGGTGATGTTCCAGACAGGCAGTAGGTGACAGGCACATGGTGGGGTTTTTGGGATGTCCTGTGCAAGGCCAGGGTTTGGATTTGATGGTCCTGATGGGTCTTTTCCAACTCGGCATATTCTATGATAGCCTTGAAAATCATTACTGGGTTGCCCCAGTCTTTACAGGGACTTGAACCATTTACCAAAAGTATTTTATAAAAAGGACTGGCTCCCATATGTCCGAGTGAAAAACACTGGACTGTGCTTGAACCTCCTCATATCGTTATTGTTTATCCAAAAGGATGAAAGGAAGAAAGATCCAGGACACCTGGAGGGATGAAGGGAAGCAGAGCTCCTCTGTGCCTGCCCTGCAGATTCCTTACCTGGCCAGCCCATACTGAGCCACAAGTGGACTGCAAATCTTGCTGTCCAACCAGAAGAGCCAAGAGGCAATTCCCCCTCTGCCCCAAAAGTTGCTGCCATCTGCAGAGACACGGAGATGCACCAAGGGACTTTATTTTCAGGAAATCTTGCTGACACCATTGTTTTGCAGGTAGCAGCCAGGGAACTGCCAGTGGTGGGTCCCACCCAGCATTTTCTCTCTCTCCAGAGGAGCTTTGGTCTTCAGGTCTTTGTGCTCCCCTCATCTGAAACAACACAGATACTGTACAAGAGTTAATGTCTGCCAAGGCTTTGACCTGAACATGGAATTGAAGGGGAGCTAGGTGCATGAGTATGCTTTTGGTCACCTAAAATGGACATTCCACTGAATTATGAGAAAATTATTAAGTGTAAAAGAGTTGTTGTTATTTATTTAGAGATGTATTGTTCCCAGGCTTGTGCTTACTCTTCATGAAGCTGGCTTTGCGACTTGGCAGTTCAATCAAGAGTTGGACTTGATGATCCTAAAGGTCTTTTCCAGCATCAGTGATTCTGTGGTTCCACCTTGTCATGCAGTGCTGGCTTTGGGCTCTGCTAGGTTTGGTTCTGCTTGGATTTCCCAAAAGTTTTGCCAAGGCACATCTGGGCAGATGATGCGTGAGACCTGAGGCCGCTGTGTCCCTGCCCAGAGGTGGCCCAGGGCACTCCCCACTGGAGCAGGGCCAGGATGAAGATCTCTACTCACATCCTTGCTGCCCACCCCCCCTCAGGGCTTCAAACACCTTTCTCCTTCCTTCCTAAAATGCCCTAATTTAGGCAGCATGTGTGGATTAAGACACCCAAAGTGGTGCTTGTTGAAGCCAGCTGAAGGCAGAGGGGAGTGGAAGGTGTCCCTGCCCATGGCAGGGGGATATGAAGTAGATGATCTTCCAACCCAACCCATTCTAGGATTCTGTGATACGATTCTATGAAGATTAAAAGGATTGATTGATTGATTGATTGATTGATCACTTAAAGTGCATACTGTGCTCACATCTTCCTTCAGATGAAGTAATGGGGGAAATGTTTCTAAATCTCATAGTTCTGTTCATGGAGACGAGTTTGCTTACCAGGTACGGGCAGATGCAGTTGAAATAGGTCAGTGCTGTTACTTGTAGGAAAAGTATTTATTTGTGGCCTTAAAATGAAAAATCGTTACACCAGAAAATATTAATAAATAATTGATCAATAGTGGAAAAGGCTCTTTCTGTAAATAAACTCCAGTGTAATTAATAGCTCTGTGCTCAGTACTGTGCATGCAGAAGAAGCTGGGGATGCAATTAATGTGTCGGGGGCCTGAAGGACATCTGCAGATAAGGGTTAAACAGTCTGTTGAAGCTGAACTCATGAACCTAGTTAAACTGCTGGACTTGTTTGTTTCAATAAAACTTTTGTCTCTGCTGTGTACATATTTTATAGCATTCTAGAAGAAACACTTAAAGTCATATTTTTAATATAATGTTGGTAGCAAAGTATGAAGGACAGAGGAGGTAACAGAGAAGGCAACTTGCTAATGCAAAAGCAGTGTACTGAAAGTCACTTTTATTTCTTATTTATAATCTACATGCACACTCTGGATAATAGATGACAACGCTCATTCAGTACTTTAACTTCAAAGCAGAGAGAAGGCATGGATGACAGAGCTGGGAGCTGGAACACAAAGGTACTAACAACAAGAGGAAAAATGCCTGTTTACTGGATTGCATTTGTTAGCACGCTGTCTTCAGATATTGTTCCCCCAGGAATAGTGAGAATATGTGCTGCACGAACAATGATTTAACATCTGAAAATGGTACTTAAAGAGTTTTCTGTCTGGTAGTAATGTGATGAAGGCTTCTGAATGGAACCTGGGGACTTCATTTCTTCTATTTATCTATATGTCTCTCTGGTTTTAGTCAGTGGTAATTGCATATTTAACCCCTTAAATGGGTTTAACCCTCTCAGCACCAACTTTTTTTTATTTTATTTTTGGTCTCGCGTCTGCTTTTGTTACACTACAGCTGTGCTGCTCTCATTCCCTGCCAAAAAACCAGAAAGACAAAAGGGATTTTGGAGAAGTTGTGGCCAGGGAAGTACATCGAGAATAATACCAAGCTCCACCTCTCCTTCTCCCTTCTCCTTTTCTTCCTTTTTTTGCGGAAAGCAGTAGATAACAGCATCCAAGGAGAGTGTTTTAATGGGATTCAGTACAGCTGGGAGCCTTATAGCAGAGAGTGAGAGGGAGAAAGAGGGCTGTAATGAGGGGGGAAGTTGCAGATAGAGCAGTAAATCCACAGTATAAATTTGCTGCTTACTTCAGCAGTCTACTTCTTTGCATCTTTCTCAATTAGCACTTGTTCTGGGGGGCTTGCTTAATAGCTTATGTGAAACAAATATTAACATAAATTGTTTAATTATATCAAAATCTTGAATTCCTCCAAGACGTAAAATTGTTTTTAGCTAGGAATACATCTGCAATAAAACATCATCTAGTTAAAGTAAACGAGCTCTAAGGAAAGTCGTAAGATTGTAGCTGAGCTACTTTTACAGTTTATTTTCATGGTATTTAAATTATGATACCAGTGGGTATTTTTAATTAGTGCCTCTTTAAAGTGTGCACTTGTCTACATAAGCCATTTTGGCAAATTTGACTCATTCATACCGTGGTTGCTGTAAAAGAGGCCAGCACAGCCTGCAGGAATTGGAATTAAAAGTTTCTGCAAGCTGTTGTCGACATGACCACATCTCATTAACTTAAGAAATGGAGATTATTTGCCTGAAAGCTTGATTTGACTAACAGTAATCAAATATTAGGCTCAGTGGAGAAGGAAGAGGAAAAACAGCTTCACTGTTGTGATCTATATCCTTAAGTGTTGTGTGGTTCACTTTAAATAGCTGTGGCATATTTCTGCTGTGCCAAACATAAAGGGGAAAAAATGATAAGACACACGGCTTTGTGAATAATCTAAGGTTAGTTTTATTTTCCAGTCTGACATATTATTTACCAAGTTTGCCAAGGGTAAATATAATTTTTCTGATGGTTCTAACATCAAGAAGAATTAATTATTTTGAAAATAGTTTCAAAGTTTAAGCACTGGAAATTGCTTATGTCTCGTGATTATCAACTGTTAAATAGGCATGAGCCTTTAATTTGTATCCTAGAATTATGTAACTGTTTTTAATGACAGAAGATGAGGTAGGTTGCAAAATTTTGCATACAAGAACCAAAATAGTGAAGTGCCTTTATCATGTGAATTCTTTAAATAGCTTGGCAAATGAAACAGCTGGGGAAAAAAAAAAACAAACCCTATATTTTGTACAATTATTAAGGTATGGGAGTAGGAAATTCAAAAATGTTTGTGCTTGAGAGAGTGACAGGGTCAAAATTCAGCATTGTGTGTTTGCCCGGTAAGCAAAGGACAATGTCATACCTAGATGGAAGCTGTAGCACACGTTATTAAAAAAAAAGGGTGCAGTTAAACAAAAGAAGATAAAGTCTTGCACCTTTTTATGTCTTTGAACTGAGAACATGTGCAGCATTTTACTAAAGGAACATGAGCCTTGAATGTAAGTAACTGGTTTTTGCATTAGGTACTCCCTGGAGGTAGCAGAAAAATATCATGTCCCTGCATGAAATGCGAATGTGAAATCTACCAGAAAGAAATATTTATGACCATTTTATGCTTGATTAGACTTGGATGACATCTGTTAGAAGACAGGGACTGGACAAAGAGAGAGACGCTCGGGGGCAAATGTTAACAGAGTTGTTTAGATGATGCTGGGGCAGGAGCGTCCATTTACTGCCAGGCAAAACATAGGAATTGTGTTAGCGAGAGTGCAGCTGACAGGAATTCGCCGTGATGGAGACAGTGTAAACTGACGGGCTGAAATAGTAAAATGCAGCTGTTGATATTCGCCGTGCTGCCACGATTTATGGGCAGGTATCGCAGCTGAACACAGATACTGTAACTTCCAGGGAGCAGATGCATTAACAAAGTTATATAAATGTGAGTCAGCTATAAAAAAGCGACATCTTCACTTTTTAAAGTTGTTATTCCGCCAGGCTGCACTGAGAGTTGGAAGGACTTTCCGGAAAGAAAAAAAAAGCTGGATTTTCTTTTCTATCTTTTTTTTTTAATCTTTTTTTTTTTAAACTCTGCAGAACACACTGCTCCGAAGCAATCAACCTGATTGTTTACTTTCCCCTCCTTGCTCTAGTGCTGGAGCTTTTCCCCGTGCCGGATCCTGCTCTTTTCTGAATGAAATGAAGTTCCTTGGCTGCATCTGCCCCAGTGCAGGGCAGGAGGGACGAGCATCCCACCCCCCTGGCCCAGGGCGGCAGCAGCAGCAGCCCTTCAGCTGCTGTAAATCTTTAACTCCAAAGTTTGACAATTAATCGATGGTGAGCCTTTATGTGTTTTTAATGTTAAACTGTTGTTTACCAGCTCGACCAGAAGCGGGTTTTATGGCTGGAGGTACAAACACTCACATCACTCTGGGTCTTTTCCCAGCTTTCTTTTCCTGTAAATTTTCTCTGTCTGGAATGCTTATGGGAAATGTTATTTTGTTTTTGTTTGCAACAGCTCTGTTGTTTTGATTTTGTCTGAGTGGTATGGAAAACAGTACGTCACTTGGAGTGGGTGTTTTGTCTATTGGCCATTTGGCTATTCCACATATATTTCTCATAGTTACTACATGATGACAAGAGAACCCAAATGGCACAATTTTCCAGCTGAATTTTGCTTTCCAGTTTAATAATAGTGAAAGGAAAACAAAGTTAATAGATTTAGCAGTTTTGATACTGCTCACATGCTGATAGATGCCTTTGGATTTTTTTTCCCTGTGGTTAAGGGTCTATTTAGACGAAGGTCAGATTAATGCATATATCAGTTTCTATAATAAACTGCATAAAGATTATGTTACACATTTTGCATACAGTTGTGAAAAACTGTAATTTAAGTACCCAAGTCCATAAAAGGGTAATAAACAACTTCAGTATCATCCATATGATTAGTCCAGGGTACTTTTTACAGTGATTTTTTAGGCAGTCCGTAACAGAAGAAATAGCAGCAGATGCCTTTTAATTGAAAAATGATCTGAAATAAATTTTGCACTTGAAAAGAGAACACGGCATTCTCCATATATCTGTTTAGCTGGAGAGATTTGAATATGAGATACATGGATTCTTGCATAGTATTTACCATGTTGGGGAGAGCATATCGACAGACCACAGAATGCAGCTTTAAGACCAGATAATTTTTATGTATAGTACCGAAATATAAAATGGAAAGTATGATTAATTTTTCAATTTCTCTCAGCAGATATCTAATAATTGTGCCCATGGACTGCCAAAGGCTCCCATTAAAGATTTAAAATGCAAAGAAAGGTAGAATCAAAAAGATGGTATTTTGGATTAAATAATGTATAAAAAAAAAACTGTAGGGCAATAGCGAAGTGAAAAGCTACTGGCAAAATAAAAGCATCGTGTCAACTCTCCTTGAGACAGATTTCAACATTTACACATTCAACTACATCTTTTTGTAGCTGGATTTTAAAATAAAAATACTTAAAGGTTGCTTAAGCCAGCTGTGATTTTAAAATACATTTTTGGACTTCCAGGTTTTGATATGCTTGTTCTCAACAGAGTGGTGAAAAATCCAGTGTGTGACCCTGTTTTATAAATATCTCCGTAAATACAGTGGCAAGGGGTGTAATCTGTTGTCCAACATTTAAAAACATGTTAGCAAACTCTGTGGCATAACATTTCTTTCATTAAGTACCAACAGATACAGGGTGGCCAGAAAGCATTTTGCAACAGCTTCTTGGGAATGTGCTATTTTTGTTAGCCTTGGAAAGAGGGATGCTGCAGCCGTAGTATATAGAGGCTGTCAGAAAGGTCCAGCTTGACTTTTCCTCCCTTTTCTGTACTGTCTTTATCACTTTGCTCAGTTCCACATAATAACATCTTCATCTGAGATTGCTGTGGCACAGGGGAACTGCATTTGTTGATCAAATTTGGCTGGATAACACTGTGATCTCGTATCCTGAAGTGCGGAGATGTGCCTGGAATACGTAAGCATAAAGCTGGCCCCTTGATTGATTGATTCTGCCTGTCACAGAACAAGATAACTGGATCAGTAAATACCCTGTGCACTTCAACTTCATCTATACAATCAAAAGTGAGGGCATCATGGGGCTGAAAAACACCGAGGCATGATGGGAATATCTACATTTCAGAATGATAGCCAGGAACTTGCGAAAAGCGAGGAAGAAAAGAAATTTTTTTTTATTCCTCCTTTTCCCTGTGTGTTTGTACACGAAGAGCAGTGAAAAGCACATTAATTTCAGTGTGCTTGCAGTGTGTCTGTGTCTCCCTGGATTTATTTCAGCTTTACATCTGTGTAATGTTGCTGCTGTTTTCCAGTGGTGCTAAGCCAGCATGAGGCAGGGGTAAAACAGATGGATCAGACTCTGGATATTCTAGGGACAGCACGTTATTTGGGGTGTCCTGTAAGAAGGTGGCATTTTATCAGATAAATGTTATTAAGTTATGCACCTATCTGAGGTGATTTGCTGCTTCGGCAACTCCTAGAACTGTTGGGCTGAGCATCCCAAATGCAAGCTGCAGGATCCAGCTTTATTCTGGGAATTGAAATTGGATCTTAAATGAGAATTAAGAGTGAAGGCACCAAAAAACAAAGAAAAAAAGGTAAAAGATGACAGGTGGCAACATTTTAATTAAAAGGCCATATTTTTATTTGGAAAATGGAATATGAGCAAATCAGGCAGGATTTTTGCTGTGTTTTTCCAGAGGTCCTTTTGGGCTAGAAAATAACTGCCTTAGCACAGTTTTAAGAAATTCTGAGGATCAGTGTTCCCCTCACAAGTGTGTGTGTGTGACATGTTGCTGGTAGAAGTGGTCAGTCCATCTGCAGCCTGGCGTGTCCTTTGTCCTGCCCTGCTCGAGGTTTGTCTGTGTGAGATGGGTGACAGAAGCCTCTCAGGGCGCCTTCACCAAAGTGCTACAACAGCAAGGTGTGGTCACCTGCCCCGTCTCCTTCTCAGTGTGGTGCTTGGCAAGCACAAGGTGTTACAGCCATAACGAGCATTTGCCAGGCAAAGCTTGTTGTGGTCCTGCAGCATCTCACCCTCAGGTTTCTCCTGCACACCCTCCTGTGTAGGGACAGGTGTCTGATCCCTGTGGGTCCCT
>VYZR01037573.1:41439-66719 GCA_013400675.1 Oxylabes madagascariensis
CAACATGGCAAATAGTTTTCAAAAAATCATATAATTGTGTGTCCAGAGAAAAGATCAAGATATAGGTAAAATGATGTCAAAAGTTGATAGGATTTACAGGTAGTTCTCTTTATAAATCATTCAGTGGAAAGCATATGTTTTTCTAGCCGATTTAGATGCAGTAATAAAAATATTGGGATGATCATGCACCTGTGGACAAATGATTTAATGAATGATACATTATCTATGTAACTTCACCAAGATGTAAAATGTAAAAGGAATTACCATCTTCCTAGGAAAAATAAAAATTTCATGACAGGTAACTGGGGCAGGGGAACAACAGTGAAACAATTAGCACCCAAATATACACTGGAAAGTTGAAGTAATTACTTTTCTCTAGCTATTGCCCATGATGTTGAACCCTGAGCAGGCATATTTTGTAATCACACATGCAGAGGGACAATTAATTGGAAACACTAATTTGCTAGAGTACAACAGTTAACACTGAGTGTTATTTTGAACATCTCTAATTGCGCTAAATACCAACATAAATACTTCAGTCAACTAAAATATAGTTCTAAAACTAGCATGTGTCATATGTTATATTGTGTTCATGACCAGAAATATTTTAATGTAGGCTTACGAACTGCTGGAGTTATGCAAATGTGCACCAATAATAAACAGTGAAGCTTGCTTGCTTTTCTAGCACTTTTTGCATTTTAAAGTTGCATTTTTCTAAGCATGTTATTAGGGAGCTATACAGAATTTCTGGTTCCATCTTATTCCATCAGCACTCCATTAGTATTCTGATGTATTGTACTCTGAGCTTCCCAGTCCTGCCCAGATGTGAATAAAAAAAAGGTGAAAATACCTTCTAAATAGTCAGAGATAATAAAAAAACTTGACAATTATGGCAGAAAAAGTCATATAACATGAAAGAATTTAAAAATGCTATAGAAGCCCTGCAGATAATTCCTTTCTCTCTGTGGTATTTTTGTTTTGCACTGCACATTCATGTCCTTTCACAGTTTAGGATTTTTCTTTGGTTGGGGTGTATGTGTGAGTACTATTTCCACAGTACTGAAGTACACAGACTGGTAAAATTCATGTATAAAAGCACCAAAAGTATACTGTCATTCTTTGTCATGATGCATCATTGGACAAAAAGAATTAACATACAGCACCTGTGGATATCAAGAAGTGAAAAGTGACACCTGAAAACAAATTGTAATTTGCCTTTATAATGTTTGACATAAAAATATCAACACATTCTAAATAAAAGAAAAATTTAACTTAACAAAGAATTTCAGAATTATCTAAACATTAGCATATCCCTACTAAGATAATCACATCATTTTTGCAATACTTCTTCAGGAAAGGAATACTCTCCCATAAGCTGAGAAAAAGAATTGGTGGAGTAGGGCGAATCAAAGTTACCAGTTATTCTAATGAAAGCATCAGTCTTCTTGCAAGTGTAATCCATTCTAATGACTTTTTCTAAAACTGTCTAGTGCTTTTTCTAAAACTGTCTACGTAGTTTGTGCCAAGTACTAAAAAACAAGGAAGATTANAAGAGAAAGGAAGAAAAAAAAACTCCCAAAGATAAATGACAATATTTTATCTAAAAAATCCCAAGGATACAAGCGCATACAACCACATGTAACAGTCACAGTGCCTATAAGTGAAACAAGCCCTGCTACTGGTAAAACAAAAAGCCAACGAAACACTCAACACATAAAATCTCCACTATATTCGCTATCTGGCTGAAGACATACTGCTGACACTGGAAAGAAAATAAATAAGTATTCTCACACTTCATATTCAAGACAGTGTTAACAGAGTTTTTTACTGCTGACACAGTCCATTTTCAGTCATTTCAACACCTATAATACACACAGCTGAAACTCAGTTACCCTGCACCCTGAAGACCGCAGTTCTTAGCAAACAGCCAGTACACACTTCTGTTGTGTGCTAAACTCATTATAGAGAATAATGGAGTACATTATTTCTTAAATTCTGTTGCCTCAGGCCACTCATATCATAAACCATAGGAGTTGTGTCACCAATTCCTGAAACAGAAATGAAGCCATAATTCATGCATATTTTAAGACACAGGAGCCCCTCTTTTCACTTTACAATCTTTTAAAGAGCCCTGCAGTTCTAAGATACCCCATTATGTGTGGTAGTTCTGTAGTTTCTTCAGTATTTTATGTACAAGGCCATCCCTTATTTAGGTTGTGGCACAACAGTTAAAGAGATATAGATGAGGCAAATGATACTAGACAAAAATTGTATATGTAACATAAACAATCATCACCATAAGCATTGATGTCTAAGACGTGGCCTCACCTGATCCAAGAGCAACAAGATCCTTTAGATTAAAGCACAGGTAGGTTGCAGATCTGAAGGTGCCTTCCTTTAGGAAAGGTATCTTCCTACATGTGATGGTCAGCAGTTGGCACACATTCAGAAGCACAAAAATTGGTATAGCATGGCTTTTTTTATAGTCCTACCCTCATGATAGAAAAAAAAACCACTCAATTTTCTCTAGCTCACCAGTTTCAAGAAAAATTGGTTTTCATTTATTCTCTTTGAGAGTATTGGTGAGACAGATACAAGATATTTGTTTCCCACCCCATTTTCTCTGTTTTCCATTTATTGTTCTCAGGAAAAGGTTCAGAGAGACAACCTGAGGTTCTGCAACTATTTATGCATCAAGAGCAAATAAAACTAATTTTTCCACAAGTGCTGCTTGACAATACTATTTTTTCCACTCCCCTCATTAAATAAACATGTTATCCCTACTTGTTCAAAAGCAGAAATCAATAAATCCAGATGACACAGTCTTTATTATTTAACTTCTCTTCATTTAGTAATATCTTAAGAGCCCTTACAAGTCCAGTGTTCTTGTTATCTTTTTTCTTCCCTTTTTAAAATTTTCACAGTTCCCCCACAAAAGTTTTGCTGGTATACTCCTGCAGTCAATGGAAACTTTTCCACAAAAACCAGACAAAATATCAAGAGTTTTTTATTTCTTTCTAATGTTTTCTTCCTAGCCCTGCTCCTCTCTATTCTTTCTTCTCCAAAATGAAGGGAGAAAAAAATAACAACACAAAAAAACCTCCACCACAAAACCAAAAATTATTTCACAAGTCCTCTGCTGAAACAGCAACAAATATATTTCTAGTATCTTCTCATTCCTTTTTTTTGTTCAAAAACTATTGTAAAGCATAATTTTTAATAATTTTTACCATAGGTGAGCACTAAGCAGATATTTTCAGTAATCCAATAACAAAGTCAACTTGTGTGAATGAACCCACCAGTAGGTTTGAACATTTCAAACTGCTTTCCAAAGTTTGTTACCTTGCACTTCATTGTATTGAATTAGCTTTGTAAAAACTTCACAAGCTCTTTAAAAGTCACTTTGAACTTAAAAAAAAATCCCTCAAATGTAACAATTTTTCCATCCCTCAAATCTTTGCCAATTCCAATGCCTTTTGTCACCCTACGTCCTTCCGTCCNACCAGTCCTGTTTAATATCAATCATCTGGGCAAAGGGAGTGCACCTTCTGTCAGCTTCACAGATAAGATCAAGCTGGGTGGAAGTGCTGATCTGCCGGAGGGTAGGAAATCTCTGCATTGTTGGGCTGAGGCCAATTGTATCAGGTTCAACAAGGCAGAGTGCTGGGTCCTGCACTTGGGTCAAAACAATCCCATGCAGTGCTACAGGCTGGGGAAGAGTGGCTGGGAAACCACCCAGAAGAAAAGGACCTGCTCCACAGTCAGCTGAACATGAGCCAGTGTGCGGCCCGATGGCCGAGAAGGCCAATGGTATTCTGGCCAACAATAATATGGTCAGCAGGACCAGGGCAGTGATTGTCCTGCTGTTCTCAGCACAGGTGAGCCTGCACCTCAAGTGTTGTGTCCAGTTTTGGGCCCCTCATGTCACGAAGGACATTGAGGTGCTGTCCAGAGAAGGGCAACAGAGGTGGTGAAGGGTGTGGAGCTCAAGTCCTGTGAGAAATGCATGAGGGAGCTAGGGATGTTTAGCCTGGAGAAAAGGAGGTCCAGGGGAAAGCTCAGCACTTCTACAACCACCTGCAAGGAGCATATAGCCAGGTGGGATTTACTTTCTTCTCCCAGGTAACAAGTGACAGGATAGAGGAAATGGGCTTGAGCTGTGCCAGGGAGGTTCTGACAGAATATTAGGAAAAATTTATTCACCAAAAGGGTAATCAAGTACCAGAACAGGCTGGCCAGGGAAGCAGCTGAGTCCCCATCCCTGGAAGCATTCAAAGAGAACATGTGGCTGAGGCACTTGATGACATCATTAAGTGGTGACCACAGTGGTACTGGGTTAATGGCTGGACTCAACGATCTCAGACTTCTTTTCAAAACTTAATGAGTCTATAACTTCAGTAACATGCCTTATTATATTACAAAATTCAAAGACAAGATTCTGCCAGCTGTTTTTTCTTGGCTTATGGAAAATCCAGTCTCAAACATTCAATCAGCCCTGATCAACATACCTTCCACATGCAGGTAACCTACTTCCCCTAATAAACCTTTATAGAAAACATATTTTGAAAAAATTTAGTCCAAAATATAACACCCAATTCTGCTTTCATTAATGTATTGTTTCTGATAAAAACATTATAATGGGCTTGCTAAAATATTTTCCTACACAAACTATACTGTACCTGATTTGGATCAGGTTCAATTAATACAGTACCTTCTTTACATCCCCTAAAGGTTTAGAAAAACTGTTGGTGGTCAACAAATGCATCAGTACTCCCTGAGCAAAAAAAGACATTGTGCTTTGTTCTTCTGTTCCTCTAAAGGAGACTCAAAAACTTTGCTGACCTCAAGCACACAAATTCAGTTCTACACAGAAGTCACCTTTTAATATTTAGAAATAAGGCAACACAACAAGAAAAAGAAAGATTAAGAGACAAAAAAAACAGAACTCTGAAATCTTTACAAAGGTAAGAGCAGAACATAGCCTGACATTTTCTATAGCATCTTTAACCAATACTTTCTACAAATTCTTCAGCATACTAAAGGAACAGGCAGCAGCCTGATAAATCAACAACTTTGTAACATCTAGTTAGGATATATAATGCCATGAACTTTTCAATTTTGAGGTTTGTGTAGCTTTAATTTGATTTGAAACTTCTGGGCACTTCAACTTTCCAATGCAATGAAACAGAATCCTATGGAGTTAGCATCAATCCTACCTTCAGTTCACTTAGGTCTTGATCAGAAGACAGCCCTGCAAACACATGCTCATACATCCATCCATTTATAGTACTCAAGTGGGATTAAATTTACCATACACAAAAGTAAATTTCACTGTCAGTGTCAGAAGGGAAACAGCAGAAGTGAACCCTTTTATATTTTTCTTGTGATGCCCAGAAGCAGGAAAAGAAAATTTCAATATGCTCTCTGACCTCCTGCAATTTCAGACAAAATTACATTTGAGAAGTGCTAGATAAACTTTGGTAGGCAATTCTGATTGTTGGAAAAAGGAAAACGCAAAGGTATAGCAATCTCAGCAAGAGGCTACTGGTAAGATTTGTGGCACAATGTTCAGGTTTGGGACCTTATTTTGCCCAATTGAGGTCAGCAGCTTTCATCTGCCAAATTACTTTGCAGGAATCAATATGGAACCTTCATCCCAGACTCCCACACTCTACAGCAATACCCAAACCCCACATGGATAGCAAAAAAAAAAGGCACAAACATTTCATGTTTTTTGCTTTTATTGTAAATTGCTGTGTATTAGATTTTCTGTTGGTCAGCTCTGTGCAATACCAGCTTTCAGTTATCTACGCAAAAGCTTAGATTTGATTCTTTGTTAAGGTACCAACATTAATGTATGTAGGAAGGTAACACACTGCATAGGGGGGCGTGTACTGGAACAAGAACATGAAAGTTATAGTACATTGTAAATGAAAAAAAAATGCCTTTAGGCAAACAAGCTATCCTTGAAGAGGAAAAACCAGATCATTTATGCCTGCAGAAGTACTGTAAGATTCATATTTTTGCAGACAAAATTTCTCATAATAATATTGCTGAAGCCCAAAAGGAAGGATCTATTAATCCTTTGTGTACTCCACTATGTTTATTCAGCCAAAAAAAAGTGGCATAAAACATTAATGTCATTTTCTCACTCAAGGTTTTTTCACTCAAAAAATTGAGGAGTTCTACTGATCAGATTGAGCATTGAGAGACTAGGAGAACAGATGGCAGACATGCAGTGAATAATTTTTGCATCAAGCAAACCTTCACTGTTCAATACAATCTATGCAGAAGACCATGCTCCTTTTGAAGTATCCCACTGGGCAGGTCAGAGTGAAGGATCAGAGTCAATTAAACAAATGTGCTTTCTATTGGCATCCAAAAAAGTTATGTCTACTCCATCACCAGCCATAAAGGCTGAGCTAAGTGTGTATTGTTGAATACAAAAAGCCCATTTCCATATCTGAACTGGGTCAAAGTAGCACAGGTAAACAGCCACTAGAGGAAATGCACAACAATACACTATTCTTTGAAAAATCCTCTTGTTTCCTTGTGTTCCTGTCCTTAGAGGTGGAAAGGTTAAAGGAGGCCACACATCCTACTCAAAAACAAGGTTAGTCCCTTTTGTCAAATTAGGGAATGGTGGTTTTGCTCCAGTTCTTTGCACAGTTGAAGGTCTGCAAAATGCTATGAGATTGATGTTAATCTCAGAAGTCTTGTGTTTACATCAGCCTGCCTGAGTTATAAGAAATCACTTCAGTACTGAAGCTTTAGACTAAAAAGATTGTGCAAGATGACTATAATTAATACTCCTCTTCCAAATGTTATCATTATGTCTTTCTCCAAAACTTCATTAAAACTTCAGTGGCATCAGTGCTGCCCCTTTTAGTGGAAGCACAAACATTCAGAACAAGATTTTTCTTTGGACCAAAGCATCATAAGCTTTCATATCTGTACCTGTTGGGGAGGAAAGACTGATAAAATCTTGTCTCCATATTTGCCTCTGTTTATTGCTTTTGGAAGTGTTTAGAAAAATCCAACCATTCACAAATGGTTTATTTTTGCTGAAATTAGAACAGCATTTTCATAAAACAAAACCCTTGGAGCTCCCTAACTTGCCTTTCACACTCTCTAAATGTCATGGGACCTTTCTACAAGGACACTGCTATGACACTTATAGGAAACTGTTCAGCAGTTTGAATCCAGATTTGTCTCTATCGTAAGATGGGAAGGTGGCTGTGAATTTTAGAAGCAATTAAGTGAGCCATTTTTGAATACTTTCCCATTTTTCAGCCACACTGCAGTAGGGTCATAGGAAGCAGTGCACTAACAGCATAAACCATAATAAAGATAAATATAGATTTAAAAGCAACTGCCTGAACACCCTTTCTCTGCCACATGTTAAAGATAACTGTTGGGGGTTAGATTTGGTGGTTTTTTTTCCTTATAGAATTTTTTCCCATAAGTTGCCAGGAAACTAACTACTGGGTACTTGTAGGTACTTAAGAACAAAGGGGCCAAAGGAGATTTGTAGCACCTGGCTACACTTATTTTTGTCTCTGGGAGTTTCTCTCGGAGCGGGGAGATAACGCGAGTTTTGGGGCACGAAAAGGACAGTGCTGGGGGCAGCCTGGCTCTCTTGCTCTCAGCATCGGAGAGAGGACGGTCAGGCCGCTCTTGCTGTGAGAGGAGTTCAGTGTCCCACCGGGTCCGGTCCTGAGGAAATCTACCATCATCTGCTCGTGTGCCCAGGAATTCTGAGCTTGCTCCTCCTGCCCTGCTGGGCCGGCCCTGTCCCACTGCCGCTGTTTTTTTTCTTCAGCACTGCTTTGAGGCTCTTTGCTACTCTGTGGCCCCACATTCCCCCTGCCCTGCTAGGACATCCCTGCCGTTCCAGCTACCACCGATGGAGCTTCTGATACAGCTCATCCACCAGCCTGGGATTTTCCGCTCTTCCAGCTTGGTGCTCTCGAAGGCCCACAGGGGCACCGAGATCAGACTGCCATGGGCTTTGTGTAACAAAGCCCCCTCGAGGTTCCTGGTTCTGTTTATCATTAATGCTGTAGTTGTTGTTTGTTTGCCTTGCTGTGCATACTAGTAAAGAACTGTTATTCCTATCCCCATATCTTTGCCTGAGAGCCCACTTAATATTCAAAATTTTAACAATTTGGAGAGAGGGGGTTGGAATTCTCCATTCCAAGGGAGGTCCTGCCCTCCCTAGCAGCCACCTGTCTTTTCTAACTAAGACAATAACCTGCTGACAGTTGTTTCAAATATTTAACACTGGAAACCATATTTCTGAAATGAGAAGAAATAGAGGTGTTGACTACAGCCCTGGATGACTAGAAAGCAATTTTCTTTCCTGAGGTAAGAAATTCACTTCATAATCACTCTGCTCTGTTGAGAGTCTGGCCCTTATGGCAGAGCATTCTACAGTGTTCTGTGACTGGATGGCGTTTTTAAAAATAAATATATACATACACACACATACATATACGTAAGTCCTAGCAGTTTTGCTGTCTCAAAAATAAGAACCAAATCCCCCCATAAAACCCCATATACATATTTCTAAAATTTAAAATCAGTTAGGTCTTGTATTCACCATGCAACAGGAATAAAGTATTTTTAACAAAATCTATTTTGCATCAATTTTACATTCACTTGCTGTTTCTGGTTTTGAAAGGAATAAATATCATACTACTGTTTGTGTTTCTCAAGGGAAGCAGCCTGAGATTGTACCTAACCATTGAGAAGCACCACCAGAAGAAAACAACAAGCAACCAGTCTCATTTCCTAGACATATAAATTTCCTATGACAAAGCCAAGGAAATATGTTTGAATGATTCTCAGAGGTTTTTTTCTGCAAGACAAATATCTCCATGCTACTGTTGCTCCAGTAAAACACAGGAGGGAAACAACAACAAAAAATGTATAACAACAACTCAGACAAAATATGCCAGACAGTGACAAATAACTGATTAATTTAAATTGGACAGCTCTGGTTGTTGGCAGAAACTTGAAAACATTTTTTGTTTTTAAACATAGAACCAGTGACTGCATGATCTGAATACAAGTTTCAACTAACATGGACTTCTAGGCTGCGCCAGTCAGTGTTCAGGTTTGTTACACTGCCCACTTCCCTTGACCTCCTGTGTACTTATTTGATGTGCAAAAGAGGATGAAACAGAGCCTTTCCATGCCCAGAAAGGTCTTTCACCAGTATCAAAGACCTTCCTTGCAGCTTTTTATTTCCAGAATTTGTCAGTTTTTGGTGAGTGCCTGACCACAGGGTAGGTGGGGTAGGCAGGGAGTTGGGTGTTAGCCCCGAGGGAAGGGGGAACACATGGTGCCACGTGGCGGACGGGCCGCACAGCACGAGGGGAGCTGTTGAGACAGCTGTGTACTCCCGGACAGATTGCTGGGTTTCTTTTGCCTTTTTTTTCTCTTTTTACTGCAAGGAAGGGTGGGTTAGCTGTTCTGCAGGCAATATGGGTGGCCGCCTGAGCTCACAACACAGAGAAGCATATCTACAACTGGGAGAAATCCTAGTGGGAGGAAAAATGGGGTTTTCAAAGGGTATGTAAAGAGGTTTGTCCGATGGTTGTTTCTCCATTTTCCACAGATGGATTTGGAAGATATTAGAACTGGGGATTTTTAGGATGCAGTAGGGACTGTTTTGACTGAGCTGACCACAACTAAGGGAGATCCTTCTGTAGATAAATTTTGTTCTTTATTTGTGAAAATTCAATCGGTGGTCAGAAAACAAGAAAGAGAGAAAGAGAAACTGCAGAAACAGCTANTGTGAAAATTCAATCGGGGGTCAGAAAACAAGAAAGAGAGAAAGAGAAACTGCAGAAACAGCTATTGCAGCCACTCACAGCTATGCTCGAAGCCCCTGTTCCCCAAACCCCTTCTCTTCCCTTCCCCTTTTCCCCTACCCTGGGCAGACTGCAGGAGGCAACCCGCAGAGATATAAAAGCACAGGATTGCTACCGTCTTCCTGGCCTCCTGCAATCCTCTCGGGACCCGAGCTCTGCCAGCATTGTGCCGGCTGTCAGAGACCTTTCCATAAACCCCGGTTCCAATCCCTGCCAGCATTGTGCTGGTTGTCAGAGACCTTTCTCTAAACCTAGATTCCCACCCCTTTTTCCCAGTGGAAAATCTTCAGTTTCTCCTGATGGTCCTTTGTTCTTGACCCTACAAAATGGCCCCTGGGGGGAACAAAATGGCCGAGGCCTCGTGTCTTGGTCTCGACGATGTGCTCCTTCTTCCCACAATCCCTTTCTCCCTGTCTCCACCGCTTCTACCAATCTCTTCCTGTCACCTAACCTCTCCTAGCGCCTGGGTACCATCCATTCCTCTCTGTCAGCTCCTTTGGCTCCTCCCCCTGCATCAGGCAACTTGACCCCGCCCCTGGCTCCACCCAGGGCTTCTCCCATTGCTCCACCCCAATGATATCATTGGGAATCTCCACCCCCTTTGGTAACTCTGCTCGGGTTTCTGCCCCTTGGTCATGCAGCTCCGCACCCCCTCTTCCAACTTCCAGTTCCCACGGTCTAGGAACCAGAAGTGACTAGCCCAGGGGCCAGAGCCCAGAACAAGAGACTATTCCTTTTGCTGCTTCAGTTACCTACAATAGCAGCAGCACCCATCCTAAATGGGAACCCCTTTCTTATCAAAATTAGAAGGAGCTTTGCACAGCTCAGAAGGATTTTGGCAGAAAAAGTGAATTCTTTAAAGGCTTATTAAAGGGCCACTTTCTCTTCAAATGTGCTGGTCCCTAGTGACCTAAAGGATTTGTTTTCATGTCTACTTACCCCCGCAGAATATATTCTCTGGGAAAGAACATGGAAACGATTGCTTAATGATTCCTGAGCTCTGGCAAAGCCCCGATTGCGCAGTTGACGTATAGAATAACCCCATTACAATCTATCATATAAGTGACGAAGGTGAAAGGTCTGAGGCATGCAAGCAGGCAGGGGGATTACCTCGGCCTGTGCTTGATCGGGTGAAGGATTCTGCTGGAAAGGCATTTCAGATCATGCCAAGTAAACATCCTAGGCAGAGTTATGTCTATTAAACAGTCCCCTTCTGAGCCTTTTCCAGCGTTTATTGACAGACTTTGTGCAGTGGTGGAAAACCAGATGGAGGACCAGGAGTTGCGGCAGAAGATGATCCTGGAAGTGGCACAAAGCAATGCCAACGTTGTTTGCAAGAGGATCATCTTGGGGCTTCCGGTTGCTCTGCCTCCAACCCTGGATCTCCTTATTGAGACCTGCATGAAGTGAGCCATAACGGACCCTGATGAACAGAGGAAAGGACCTGGTCTCAGAGGCTGGATTGCAGCACCAGCCACCATTCCACCTTGACCACCAGTGGCTGGGAGGGTCAGATGTTTCCAGTGCGGGCAGGAGGGACATGTGATGCGCTTTTGTCCTTTAAGGATAAAACATTATGCACACCGGTGGGAGCAGTGGGGGAAGGGGAGATTGGGAACACTCCAGTTCCAAAAAACTAGGAGAAAAGTGCGAACCTGTCCACGTGAAGAGAAAAACGGACAGGCCACCAGGTTGTTAGGGTTGTGGAGCAACCCAATTCTGGGAAGGAACCCTCAGGATTGATAACAACCAGGAGTATATGTGAGCCATTTAGGCTTGAATTAACTACAGGTATGCTTTTCGACGCACCAGACTGTCAGGTGGTCACCGTTGACCCTGGCTGTTCTGGTTGTCATTTTAATTTTCATAGCTTTTAGGACTCTAAAAGGAGTCCTAACTAAATGTACCAAGAAAAAAATGGCCTCTTCTGACGTTATCATAGCTGCTGTTGAGAGATGGTGGAAGAGGCCAGAGGAAGCAGTTTAAGGAGTTTGTCTCCTCCCTCCTTTCATTCAAAATTAAACAGAAAAGACGGAGATGTGGTGGTGGGTTTTCGATAAATTATGGTTTTCTCCTGTTACCCCCCCCAGTGTGTGGCTACCCCAGATTTTCACCTCCCTGTCCCTTGGTCCCCTTTCCTGACCCTGCCCTGTGTTAACCTGGGGCAAATCACCTACCAGCTGCACCCTTCTATCCCCCGGTTTAAATGTAAGTGCAGGACCCTGCCCGCCCTTTCTCTCCTGTAACACCTGGAAGAATAAAGACCTCTGTAAAGAGAAAGCCTTCTCTGGACCCCTTGCTTCGAGACTTAGACATCGAGGAGGCCAGGACCAGGGGAGCAGAAAGCAACTCTGCTCTCTACCATTACCTGGGCTGCTTGCAGTTTGGGAACGGCCCCTCCTGACCAGGGTGGTCAAGGTGGAAAGCTAGCTGGAGCCCCCTGGCCCTCTGTCGGCACATTGCCAAAAGGGAAATTACGGTTGCCTGAGCTCTTAACCTATTTTAAGTGCCTCTCTTTCAAAGCCAAGCTATGAATATATATACAGCACTTCTATAGCCCTGATAAAAGATTCCTGGTGCATCATGAAGATGAAAAATGATTCTCAGTCAAGAGGGAAATTGCCAGAGGTGTCAGAAGACATGTTGCAGTGACGCAAACAGTGACACAGACATTAATTCCAATAATTTGACAGCTAAACAGTGCATACCTGAGCTGCCTAATTCTTTACAATCTTCCTTTTTTCATAACAAGATTTGGTCATTAAAGTTCTTCGAAAGCTGTATATCTATCTTTCCCTAAGCTCCTCCCCCCCCCCCTTTTACCTCCCTCCCCCCAAAAGTACATAACATTTCATTTCAGCAGGAAGATTTTCATTAATTATACTAAACGGAGCAATGATCTGGAAAGGTCACACCAGCCTTTCAGCATGCCCTCTCTCCCAGCTAAGTACTTCTCATCTACAATTGATTAAATTGATTACCTTGTCTTTTAGGTTTGCATCATTCCATCAAGAGCAGCATGTGTGGCATCAATAGTATTATTGATGGGATGGGCCACTTCCCAACCTGATATGGCCTCCTTCACATGTTCAAGGTGCTAGACTCTGATAGAGGTTGAAACCTTTAGAGTGACACCCTAAAAAGGAAGACAGAATACAGGGGAGACCTAGCACAACAGCGGGTATTCCCATGACTTGATGTAGCCCAACAAAGAGTACCCCTCAGTGAGGGCTAATTGCTTTTTAAGTTTCTCTTATTATGTGCTTATATCCTTGTTGATGTATGCATGTTACATCCATTTAAAAAAAATTAAAAAAACTACAACAAAAACAAAGTTACTAAAATGTAATAGTCAAGAGAGTTCCTTGGAAGTGTCCTTTGCTAATCTTCTTTAAACAAAAGGATTCCCATGTGAAAAATATTCACATATTGATCTGTGAAGAAAGCCACATGCATGCTTTAGCATTCATGCTCACCTCCTATTCAAGAATAGTGAGATCTTTCAAACAGCTGTTGCTATCCCAACACATGTTCTACGCATTTTATCAGATCCCCAACTACTAGAGACTGGTTCTTGTATAGGCTACTTGTACATTATTACCTGTGACAACAGTTCCCTACCTGGTACCACACCAAAACCTTCCTGTTGTGTATCTATCTGCCCAAAACAATAGCCCATTTGCCCATCACTATTCCCCATATCAAACCTGCAGTAAACAACTGACTTTGGGGAGGAAAAAACAGGCACATGGCTGTCTATATACAGGAGATAGCCAAAGGTTCAGCTCTCCCTCACTGCCACGTTAGCAGGGGACACAGACAGATGGTCACCTTGTGCTGAGGCAGCTCAGAAAATGCTTTTTCAAGTATGAATGTAAATGGGTCTTGTCACTTTTAAAGTCTGAAATATTCCACTGACATCAGTTCAAGTGCCTCTTAGTTAAGAGATTTTTGTATAATAAATAAATTTGCAAAAGTGCTAGGTCAAAAAAAAAAAAAAAAAACAAACCCCAAACCCAGTCAGCTTCTTCTGCCCCCATTTCTCTCATCATTACAATGCAGTCTTGGAACTTTCAACTTCAGGGAAATGCAAATTCTTCAACAATGAATTATGTAAGAGGAACAAAATACATGTGGGTATAGATATGACAGAAAAATCTTTTGCAGCACATACGGGGTGACAAGGTACAGAGACAGTGCTCTTCACTCTTCTGCAGCTGAAAAGAGAATAGTTAAATTATACCTGTAATGATATTTTATATACAGCCTTAAGCAACTCCACTTACAGCATCAACACTGCAGAAAGCCACACGTGACTTCTGAGCCCTTGGTTACAGGATGACAGAAAGCAACCTGGATACACGGATACAAATCCCACTTAAGGTTACATTTGTCCTTTGCTGCAGCCCCTACCAATCTGCTATGTCCTACTTCACACTTGGGGAAACACGAACCCTTGTACCCTGCTTGTTCAATACCCAACATAAATCAAGTCACTAATCGTCACTGGAGCTTTTTGTTCTGACCAGGCTTTTTACCACTGGCACACACCAGATTGCAAAACTGTTCTTTGCTCTGCATAGTGTAAAGTCACAAGCAAGGGGCAAGAGGTGGTGGGTATAGAAGTAGCAGAATAAATTTCAGACCAAAATAATAATCAAACATCTACAGGACTACAAAATATTCCATAAAAGCATCAGCATAAAATGAGAAGTGGATAAGAAACAAGGTACCTCAGCTGAAAGGTGGAAAACCAGAGGAGATGCAGTACCTGGCAACATCCAATAGTACTGCTGGCGTTAGAGATTCACATCCTCATCTGTATCATGAATATTCCAGCACACACACAATATTTCACAAGCATTTTTCATAGAAGGTACACAGATTGATAGTAACAAGTCAATTTTTACCCTGGGTCACACTAAAAAGATAAAAAAATTAGCCTAAAAAGAGTGCTCAGGTTCTGCCAGAGTACAGAGGAAAATTTTGTTTTACAGTATCAAGAACTTGGCCTGAAGGTAAAAGGAAAACAAGCAAGCCACGCAAAGCAACTTATTTACTCCTGCTGTTCTTCAGTTCCAGCTGCACCCTCAGGATGAAGACACTGCAATACAGTTATACAAGAAAATTGGAAGGACAGAGAAGCCCTGCTGAGAACTTATTGCTAGTGTGACACAAACCAGCAGCCACACGGCTAAGAAGGTAAATACAGCATGCCAAAAGAAAAGGAGGTCAGCGAGTGGCACCGGGCGAAGCCGCCGGTTAGCTCTCACCGCGGTGCAGCTGCGGTGCCGGTCCCGTTCTTTGCCGCGGATAAAGAGGGGAAAAGGAGCTATTTGTTTCCCTGCTGTTGCCACTAGGGACTCCAAAGCGCCTCTCCGGCTGCCGGCAGCATCCTGGAAGCTGGCAGCCGGCAGCGGGCCCGCTGCCGAGGAGCCAGTGCCGCAGCGCCCGGGAGCGTGGCCGCGGGGCAGCCGCGCCGGCGGGAGCGGCATCCCGGCACCGCTCGGCTCCCGCAGGAGAGCGGCCAGGCAGGGAAGGGCTTGGCTTCGCGCAGGTAATCAGAGCAATGAGGGCCGCCGAGGAACCTGCGCTTGGGTCTCCCGTAGCCCCCCCACGCCTTTCCGTTCAAAGAGCCCCTTCTCAGGGAGCTGATTGCGAGATCGTCAGGTGATGCAGCTTTGATCTATCTCTTCGAAAGGTGTGCAAAGAGCTATAAATAGAGAAACTGACTCTTAAAATCGATATTTTTTCCTTTTTACCCACATCATGTTTAACATACTAAGAACCTTTTACACGCTATAATTTCTTCTCTGAGTCTGAACAATCTTTGCCCCCCAGCTCACACAGGAAAGCATAGAATCTTGCAGGGAGAAATCAGCTCTCTCCTACATTTGTGCAGCAAGTAGCACTATAGAAACACGTTCTGGAGCGCCTAAGAACCAATGTAATAAAATAGCAAGTAAAAATATCAAATAAAATAGCAAGTTAACACATGATATGTGAAAAAGATAACTCAACAGCCACAAAACAAAAATAAGGATTCAGGAGAGGGGAAAGGAATACTTTCAATTATATTTTCAAAAATCCAGACAAAAAAGTCTAGAGAAAACATCTGTATTAACTAGGATTCACATCAGAAAAAACTCACAGCTGGATGATAAGAAATAAAATTAAAATTTTTAATAGTGGCATGAAAAGTAGACATGACAAAATGTTTTGTATTATAACTGCTTACACCAATGTTTCCAACCACTTTAAAACCAACTTATGTCCCGAGAAAGACTGGTGAATGTTACATTTACAGAGCCAGCTTTATAGAAAGTTGCTTTGAGTTTCCATTTTGTTGTTGTTGTTGCTGGGTGGTGACTTTGTGACAAAAACCTAATCACAAATCAGTGAGTAACACACAAAAATTTCCATTTCTAGCCCCAAACTAAGACCACCGGACTGCATTTCTCCCCACAGCCAAAGTTTTGACACTGACTGTGTTCATCTTAGAGGCAATTACACCAACTCAGTGCTCTAAAAAGGAAAGTTGATCAACATGCAGTCACATCATGCAGACTTCATAAATCTTAGCAAGCAAGCACTGCAAGCAGCTAAACACATATGGAAGATAAAACTGGGTAGCACACTTGTAGAAATAAACAAGAAGACTGCTTAGCTCCAGATCCTTGAGCAAGGCTGGTTTTCCACAACTGGCATGATCCCCACCTTGTCCCATCTCTGTTCCTCCTCTTGGTCACTCAGTACTCTGAGACTGACTCTAGCCATGGGAGGCCAGTTCTTTACTATGTCCTCCCACCCAGCTGCTTCCTAGGTCAACAGCTATGCCATGGTTCTTTCTCTAAGAAGCAAAGGGAGGACTTCGGCTCTAGCTGAAAGCTGAGCAAAGTAGCAAAAGCAGCATTAGAAGGTATGAGCTGAATCTGAAATGCTAAGTATACAAAGACAGCTGAGAGCATGCTTATGCACATTATTCTTTGATTCACTTCCCTCTCTCAAGCAACTTCCTTAGTTGTTTTCCTCTGATAATGACAGTGCCATCTGCTCCTACCATTTATCTGGTAATCCCTACCTTTTGGGTATGGAAACATCCCTACTCACATAAAGCATTATCAAATCAATTATGTTCTGTTTATGAAAATATACTCACTTGTTGGAGGGAAGATCACATAGTTATAAGCAAAGTGACTCCAGATAGCAAGTCACAAGATACTAGGAAGAAACAAAATTCTACACGCTTCTTCACGTGACTGTCCTTAGCAGCTATCTCTTTACTCAATCAGGTTCCAGAAGAAATGCCTGCAATCTCCCCAGAACCAGGCCCAAGTAAAACCAAACCCCCAGGTTTCTCAGCAATAGTCTGGCAGAATACACAAAGTGCACTGGGCCTGGGAATGTTCATCTCTGTCAGAATTTGCCATGCTCTAGTTAAAGGACTGTAATCTATGAAGTCTTCCAGCACATGCTGATGGGAATAAGGAAAAGTATATTGGTGTACAGAGGAGGGCCCTGACTGCATTAATAGTTGTATTAATATTGAAACTCTGCAGCCAACTTCTCAGTGACAGCTCACTAGCTTCATGTAAGGGACAAATGTGCCTAGGGAGTCTGTATAGTCTTCATCATTGGAGGTCTTTAAAAAGAAATTAGACATCTGCCAAAAATTATAGAAGTACAGCTGATCATTCTGTGGACAGACACCATTGACATCCTTTCAAACTCACACCTAAAGAAGCTTATCCTTTAATCTATCCTAATTTGTAGCTTCCCAGTGGGTTGGTCTCTCTCTTCATAAGTTCCATTTCATCAGAAATCATTCCCAAAATGAATGTAACACCTAATAATATGAGACATCACAAAAAAGTTAAGTAGACAGAAATCCTAAAAAGCACACCCAGAAGCTTTGTGTATTTAGGTATATGAATCACCCTAATACTAATCAGGGTCAGTTCGGACAATTTCATCAAAAGAGAGGCTGTAAAGTGGACTAAGGCTCACAGGAAGTTAGCAAACCTACAGAAAATTCAATGATCTTCTCTATAATTACTTATCAGCACCTCAGGACTTGAAAGAAAAACACCTGGCCAGCTAAAAAGTCAGCCCAGAGTGACAGGGACTACAATTTCCCAGCAATGTCAGTGAGCAGCCAGAGTGTCATGATGATCAGCAATATTTTGTCCAGAGCTGCAGATATATAAAGTGGGGAGTGAGAAGATGTAAAGCTACAATATGATAACTGAACCTAAACAACATCAGAGTGAACAAAGGCCTGAATTTTTAAAAGCTCAATTCTGATTTATGTGTCCAAATGTATATGTCAGATTATGAAGAGTCAACTACTACACATGCAGGCCGTGTGAAACAAATGTGGCTATTATCGCCACAATAAGCATTAGTAACTGTGGAGAACTTTACAAAGTGAATTCTGCTTGCTTATGCAAAAGGAACACACAAGATCTAAGGAAATCAATTTTTGAGATCTCTTGATAACTGCTCTCAAGTCTAAATGGCTCAAATATATCACATGGTTTCAAGCTCAGTACAGCTGGTCTGAGCATATTTTAGTTAACTAGGAACAATAATCAGCTAAACATTGTTTCATAATTCTTTGCAATGATTTACATAAATGCCCAAACAGCAAATCACACAGTTTATGATGCTTTGAAATTAATGTATTGAAATTCACTTGCTATCACCTTCCTCCAAACCATAAGAGAAATTTATATAGATATTTCTTTCTACTCCAAACTAGCAGCATGATCAATACAAAGATGCTTCCCCAAACACAATGTTCTCCCAAAAACTTCAGGAAAAGAGCTTCGTGTTTCCAGTGCCTTTTCAGCTACATTATGATTTCTAGTTTCCAGTGTCATGCACATGAAATACATAGGTAAGATATTGTCTCGTTCTCCAAGTACATTCAACAGAGTCAGCTGGCAAAACATGTGCTTTCTTTTCCTAACATATGGCCCAATTGCCATTTAGGCTACTATGCAGCAATCTTTTTATCAATTAGCACAAATAGTCACTAGAGCCTAGGCTCAAGTACTTATCTGATTACATATCTGCCCAGAGCTGTCTGCATAATAAAGTACAATATACTCGATGTAGGACAGAAATCTCTTGCTTATTACACTTTCCATGCTTGACTAGCTAAGAAACATTAGAAGACACATGACAATTGTGTTAAGCCCAAGTAAGCTGCTTTGTTTCATTTTTCTTTGCAGAACAACCATCACTAGCAACTTGCGTGATAAAAGAGGTCCCAGGTAGAAACTAAAGGACTGTAAGATTCAGTAATACAACTTGTGGATCATGCTCTTGTACTGCAAATACTGCGCATTTGTAACTCCAAAAGTAATTTTGTTTTCCCAGGGTTCCTGGAAGTTCTTACTTGTAGCAGCTTCCAGCACCCTCACTAAGGTGATCTGTGCTGCCTCACCTTGATTTCAGAGCCACCCCTGTGCTGTCTTGTCTTACCAGAGAAGAAAAGCTTTAGATGTTTTGACTCAATGATAGTCAAGGCTTTTTCCAACCTTAACAATTCATTGATAGTTACTGAATTCCCACAGGTTATATGGAAATGTGAAGCTAAGTCTGAAAGTCCCAGGCAAAACTTCAGCAAAAGAGGCATACCTCAACTACAAGGGCCATGTCTCCATCTCTTGCTTGTCATTATGAACCCACTCACAAATTGTACAATATAAGCTGTTATTTACTTCACCTTAACCAAGGGACCCACAGGCAGCCTCTGATGCACTTAATTAGTCAATATCCATAAGCACTTTGATGATAAAAAGCAACATAATGTACCAAGTGTTACTATTGAGTAAACAGCAGCTCAAAAGCATCTTGCCAAAGTACAGCAATAAGCTTGTCCTTTTAAACCTGTTCATAATAATTATAGCTGTTAACAACAGATATTGTTCAGCTGAATGGACACGATGAGACTTCAGCAAACAGTTCTCATCAATCTGACATTCTTACAAACGTCCCTTGCTAAATGTCAAGAGAGATTTCCAGAGGGAAAGAAAAGTGTCTTTCTTCCCAGAAAAGGACAAAGCTTACACAGATAAGAACAGAAAGTGAGACAGAAGTGGAAGCAAATAACTGTTTTCAAAAGAGCTCTAAAATTACTGACAACTATACACACTATTAATAAAGGTCTGGTTGTAAGCAGGAGAAAGAATCATTTACAGTGCAGAAAACTGCTTCTTTTGGACACTGGTACTACTCTTCATAGATTAAGAAGAAACCAGGAAAGCAGTGATTTTTAATTTTTTTTTTTTTTACTTCACACTTCTGTTCTTGTTCTTTGAGGAATTATTTGGAAGCAGCTTGCCATGTGTTCGTTCATTCTTTAATATCCTAAACTAAAAGATAAATACCTTACCTTGTGGCACAGAATAAACCATGGTGCATTTCATTATAATTTTATGGTATTTGCACAATTTCAATATGCAGGTAGATTTTTCTGAAGGAGTATTTACAATATCTTGTTGACTGGAATATCCAGTGTTGCACTGGACTTCTGCCAACAGAATACCCCGATATGTTGGCCCATATAAAAACAGAATGAATAAGTAACCATTAGTTAAGTGTCAAGATGCTCTTGAAGTGCTACCCCAACACAAACAGACCAAAATTCCCAATATTTCAGTATCATTTTCTGTTTGGCTTGGGGTTTTTTTAATCAAAGGGATGCTGAAACATTTTTAAATAGTCATGAAGAGCTTTAAAGAGATAAATCTCTAGCATGCCTTGCTATGAGCACCTCATTTGTATATTAGAATAATTTCCATCATGTGAATGTCGCTTATTACCAGTAACATATGTATTACAGTCCTCTGTGTGTGTTTGATTTGTGCCATAGCCTTTCACATACACACATGAAGTCCTAGCATCAGCTGCCATTTAACAAGCTGCCACAAAAGGTAACATTTTCAGAAAAGCAAAGGCTGGTGAATAGCCCTAACTTCCACGCTTTTCAAAATAGCCTTGAAAGACTTCAAGAACTCTTCTCTCTCCAAGCTTACAAAACCTCATGGACACTTCCATTTAACACATGCAGATTTTTTTTTTTAATGGGGAGGGAAAAAAAGGGAACTTTGTATTTCCTGGTTGAATCTACAATTAATCATGCTTACACACTTAGAATAAGTAANATGTCGCTTATTACCAGTAACATATGTATTACAGTCCTCTGTGTGTGTTTGATTTGTGCCATAGCCTTTCACATACACACATGAAGTCCTAGCATCAGCTGCCATTTAACAAGCTGCCACAAAAGGTAACATTTTCAGAAAAGCAAAGGCTGGTGAATAGCCCTAACTTCCACGCTTTTCAAAATAGCCTTGAAAGACTTCAAGAACTCTTCTCTCTCCAAGCTTACAAAACCTGATGGACACTTCCATTTAACACATGCAGATTTTTTTTTTAATGGGGAGGGAAAAAAAGGGAACTTTGTATTTCCTGGTTGAATCTACAATTAATCATGCTTACACACTTAGAATAAGTAAGATGGCAAGATTTTTTCCCCACTGATGGATTCATAATTATTAATGACTTATGAAATCACTTAGCCCATCTGTAAATCAAGCCACTGAATTTCCTACTGCAAGACTAGTTCTACATGGCAAGCAAGAATAGGGTATTGTACTTCAAGAGTCAAGTGGATTAACAGAAAAATTTAAATAACAGTTATCTGAATTCAGTCACACTGTTATATTGGTAGTGAGGTTCATTATAGATATGTGATCACTTTCCAAGTCATTAGAGTCTGGACAGAGACTAGAAAACAGTCATGGTTTTCTGAAAGTCACAGGTTTAATTTTTATAGTCATAATTTCTATTTGGGCCAGTTTCAAATTGCTATAATTAAAGGAAACTTCAGTATTTTGCAGCTTTGGACTTTGCACAAGTTTAGCTCTTGGCCACAGCACTTTGCTGAAAACCTTTCATCTAGGGTAGAACTGAAGATTTCAGATCTTCCAAATTTAGGACTTTGTGACTTAAAAGCTACCTTAAAAGCTGACTAAGGTAAAAGTAATGTGATTATGCACACCTAAATCTACATGAATCGTGAAATGAGTTCTGAACACTTTATATTTGTCTGAATGGCATTTTACTCTGATTCTTAAAGATAACTCTAACCTTACCAGCTATTCTAGCACATAAGCAGCCAGTCTCCCTCTCTCAAGGGAAAATAGTCAGTGTTCATTTAGGAACTAAACAAGTACTTTGTAAATCCAAAGTACTGTCATTTACTTTCTTACACTCAACACTAACCAAATCCAACCTGGAAGAAGAACCCTGTGCCAAAGAAATAAAAATTTAAAAATATAACAGAGAGGGGTATGGAGCATTTGTGTTCTTCCATCTAGGAAAGAGACAGGTTAAAATTTTCATTGTTCCAAGGTGCAAACAACCATTATTCATTATAGTTACAAGATTGTTTTAGTCTCCTTCATCAAACCAAGAATCTTATACAGCAACCTCTGCATTCCTCCCAGGGCTGAATGACTAGTGGTCACATTAGCCAGTTCAGTTCCATGTGATTAAAAAAAAAAAAAAAAACAAAAAAAACAGAGGGAGTGATCAAAACTAATAAACCACAAACAAAAGTTGCCCATTTCTTTCTCTAAACATTAAAGCCGATTTTTTTTTTTAACTGATCAATGTCTGAAGTCAGCTTAGGTCATTGTTCTGTTGCTCAATCCCTTCCCTACTCAATGAACAAGTTCAGCAAAGTTATGGTCATCAACATCTCTTCTTAACACAGTACTTAATGCCCTGAGCCTTAGCTAGCTTTTCAGATCAAAGCAGTTAACAAGTAAGTTATATATCTGTCTGTATCAGAGAAGTCACTTTTATTACGAGAAAAGGGAGGGGGAAGATTGGGAGAGGTAGTAAGGTCGTTTCACCTATATATTATTGGATTTACGTGCTTGCAATAAGCATATTAAGCCATAACAATATCCGCAGCTAATGAACTAATGAGCTGTTAGCACCACCTCCGCTTGTTCTTATAGCAGCACGATGCTTTAACGCGGTCAGCCCGGCCGCCTCCCCGCTCCCTCTTCCCCTTCCCGATGCAATCAGGAGGGAAAAGCAGCTGGACCGGCTCTCCACGAGCCCTGCTGGTGACTGTTCCCAAGGCTTGAGCTGCACCACGATACACTGAATTTAGAAGACGAGCTTCTTCAAGAGCTACACTTTAAGCAGCTCCAGGTCACCAAGAAAACAAACCGATTTTAAACTACTTTCAGTTGTGATAAAACTCAGTAAGGAGTCCGGATAAAACAGCAAAGAGAAAAGAGAAAAGATCTGAAGCAGAGATAGGGCTCACTGAAATGGTCTTTTAATGCTGGCCTCCAGTCTTTCTAAAGACTTTCAGAGGAAGCTCAGTGGACGAAGCTTCTATGGGAGAGGAGACAAATGGCCGTAATTAGTGAAACACACAACTAATGTTTGGAGACAAGGCAGGGGGACACTGGTTCCAACGCCAGCTGAAACTTAATCTTCTTTCCACAGGCAAAAACAAAAAGGTCATCTGAAATCTTTCTGATAGTTGTTCACCTCACAAGTAAAAAAAGTTTTAATTTTGGGCACAAAATCAGCTTCTGTTGTAGCAGAAGTGAATAAGACAGAAGCACTCGAAACTTCTGAAATAATAGATGAGTGTATATGCTCACATACATACTATTTCTAGCTGTATACATGAAAACAGGAATGGATTTCTAAATAAATACTGTGTTACTCTCTGAATAAAGTCTGAAAATGTTTGTCATGCAGTGTTAAGAAAACAATGAAGGCGGCAGACACAAGGGGGTAACTGTATTTATGAAGATCTGAAGTCAAAAGGCAAAGTCAGTTCAAGTTATTTAATAAAAGAAGCTAGCCAAAAGTATTTTGGTGCAAGCAGAACCTCATTCTGACAGTGACAGAACATCATAACAAGACTAAAGTGTTATTAATTGTATTATTTAAATCATAGTTGCATTTATGCAGAAGATGGTAGGTACTGTGTTGAAAGACTCAATGCTTTTTCTTATTTGGATTTGGAGTTTTAAGTTATTTTTAAGCCTTCAAGGGGAAGACTATACATATGTAGTAATGAATGCAAACATATTGTTCAAATTTTGTTTGTCATATCCAAGAACTAAAAATTTAAGCACTCATAGTTTCATCATCTCTTATGAATTTGCAAGTTCTTAATGCATTAATTTCCAAAATCAGAACTCAAAGCCACCATCTTTATGAACCATTTTAAACAAATCTTCTGTAGCACAACAGATGTGAAGGGGTAAAATGTTACAGTGTGGTTCTGTGCTTCAACTGTAAATAAGTGCCTAAATTTAAATATATTTGCTCTGTAAAGGAATACATGCTAAGGTGGGTGAGGGTGAAAACCTGTTTTTTAATAATAATTTTCTATTTTTGGATCCTTGAATCAGGGTTGATAGAAAATAATACCCCAAACATTAAATGCTATGGGATAATTCAACAGGAATATGCTGTATTAATGTTTTATTACATCCATAAATTTAAGAGTAATCACCACAATCATATTACTTTTTGATGGAAGCTTATAATCTTCATATTCATTAAACACCATATGGATCATCTTCAGGGGGCAGAGATCCCTCTAAATTTGTGACTACAAGGTTCAAGGCACCCTAAACTCAACTTCATTAAAACTCTTGCTACTGGTGTTATTTTACCAAACACTGCAGTCAGAGCCTTTGCTGGGAGCAGCTGTCGGGACTGCTGTAGGATCTCTAAGCCCTGGAGCTGATGCATGGTCCAACTATTCCGAGTTCTACTGGTCAGTGTCCTCAAGTTTCCCTATGCAGCTACAAAGTAATTAAAGAAGCTCAACACCTGTATGGGGTTTGTAATACTCTTCTCTGTTATTCAAACTGATCTCACAGCCCTACTTTGTTGTTCCTACCCTTGGGGGAAACAGAATCAACCCTGCAATTCCAGAGCAGGATTTGTAACATGATGTATTAGTATAAGCTGTTGTACAGACTGTGGCTGGATCTTCTCACCCACTGTGAATGAGGGCTATGCAAAACAATGGAAAGCGAGACACAGCCTCCAATACAGCAAGTCAGAACTTCATGATTGATTTAGTGACTCAGCTCNCATACACTTATAGTAGGTCAAATAAGACTATTCTTTCTGACCATACCTACCTGAACTTTGTTAATGTCAACAGGCACAGAAAAAGAGCCCGCTCCCTCCAAAAAGGGCCAGAGCACTAGCCTAGATTTAAAGGCATATTTAAGTGCATATTTCCAGTACTATTGGGGATTATCATGTCTGATGGATAGGGCAATGAGACAACTGAGGTGTATTATTTTCTTTTGCCTACTGAAACAACAGAAT
>VYZR01037575.1:1495-14570 GCA_013400675.1 Oxylabes madagascariensis
TATTAGAAATGTTCATCAGAGCACAAAACCTTCAACCATGAGAGCACAAAGGAAAGAAGCAAAGGCATATTTACGTATAGTTAAATAACATTAAAAAAGTGTATGAGAGGTGGACATGATTTTACAGCATAGACAGATTGAAAAATGTTGATTGTCAGGGTAGATAAAATAGATAATATATCTTTTTTGAGGATCATATAAAAATCAGGTAAAGAACTGTGCTTCAGAGATGATTGTCTGTACTCTGTGGAGATTTTCATCCAGACCACAGAGCTCTCAGAGTTCACTAGAGATTCCTTTTGTCTTGCAGCCAGGCTCTTTTCCAAGACATTTTCTGTCATGCATGTCAAGATGCCCCAACAGGAGGAAATAAAGTTGCACACTTAGAGAAAACGCCCAGAGAAACATATGAAGACCACAGTGTAAACACAAGACAATCTCCTGAATTGGGTGACCACTGCTTTTCATAACACATAATTTCATTCTACGTCCTAATTTTGAAGTTATGAGAAATTTTAGTTTAAAAAAACTAGCAGACTATAGTGTTAAATTTATGTATTTAATAAATTCTTAAAAATGTATTAGTGGAATTTTAAGATTCGAGTTTTAAATGTGTAAAATCAATACACATTTATCATATCCAATAATACTTGCACAATAATACATTTTTATGACTTTTCTTTAAAGTGGAACAAGTAGTCATAGGTCCTCAGTTTCTTACAATGCCAAACAGAAAGAATGTTTAGAGGGATTATGTATTTCTAAAAGATTTACTTCTATAGTTCAAAACTGTTGATTTAGAATTCTAAGGAAAAAGACCTAGTTATCTTTAATATTTTTAAAATATTTTATTGTGTCTCCTATTTATTTTAACCAGAGAGCTTTCTACTGGAGAGTCTAAAAGGTTGGCTACAACCTTGTCAAAATCTCAGTGTCCAATGCCTGTAATAAAATAAAGGTGTCAGGGTGAAAATCTATAAAGCAAAAGAAAAACTACAGCAAAAGACGCTAGTTCAAAAATTGTTTGTTTGTTTTGTTAAAGAGGATCATCCTCCCTGTCTCAATGATTTTCCCAGTTCTTACTCACAGGATGATGAGAAAGTACATAAAAGAGAGGTGTCACTTTTGAAAGAGGAGAACTCCAATTTGCAAAACAAAGTCTTCTGGCTTATGGTGAAAAAGACTGACAAATACAGTGACACTGGGCTTCTGAGACTACTTCCTTCTCCATCTTTTGCATTGCAATTCTCTTGCTTCCAGCATGAAACCCCCCAAAATCCCCAAGAGCAGTATAGGATTCTTCTCACAAATAAATTTTATGTAGTCATTATCTCTCTACCACAGTTATATCTGTGTCTATGGTTTTTATAAATCAATTATAGGGTAAAGATGTTTGTTCAGTCACATTCAAAGCATTATACCTTTTAGATGTAAAACAAGATCTGATGATGTCACGACATGAACCATAGGATCAGATTTCTACTCCAAAGCACAAAGCCAGGTAGGGGAGGAAGAGGAAATCCACAGGTATTTTTCAGAATCAAGGCTCTAGTGCTAATGCAGTCTTGAATTTTAGGTGTCAAATACTTGCCATCAAACTGTGCTTAGTAACTGCTGATTAATGCCTCGAAATGGTGAACCCCAAAACAAAATCTGAATACCTCTAACTCTTCATTCCTTTAAATATTTAACTTAGATAAATTTCTGATTTCATGGGAATAATGATAGTATTAGTAATAGAATAATAAATAATAGTAATAAATACCAATCATATGAACTTCAACAAGGGAAAGTGATGAATTCTGCACCCGGGATAGGTGAACCATGGATGTACAGACTGGGGAATGAGATGCTGGAAAACAGTGCCATAGAAAGGGACCTGGGAATCCTGGTTAATAGAAAGTTAAATCTGAGCCAGCAGTGTCCTGGCAGCCAGGAGGCCTGAAGTGCATCAAGCACAGCATCACCAGCCAGGCAAGGGAGGGAATTGTCCCTCTCTGCTCTGAGGCCACTAGTGTGGCCTCACCTTGAATATTGTGTACAGTTTTGGGCTGTCTCATTTCTCCACCTCAGTGAGATGGGGAAAGAAGATGAAATATCTCATGGGTCAAGACAAAGACAATTACTGTCCCGGGCAAAACAAAATTGACTTGGGAAAATTTAATTTAATTTAATTTATTGCCGACTAGAGAGAGTGGAATTTTTAATTTTGTCTTTGGAAAACTTCACCACATCCCTTCTTCCAAGGCTCAGCTTCACTCTTTCTTTCCCAGGTCCTCCCTCTGAGCAGTGCAGGAAGAAAATGAATGGAACTTACGGTCGGTTCTTAACAGTGCCTATCTGTGGCTTTTTTCTCATCACTTTTATATCCTTATCCATCTTGGGGTCTCCACACAACTGTAGCCCCTTCAGGAAATATTCACAAGCTGTGGTGTGGAGTCCCCCATGGACTCCAGTGTGGGCGTATTGCTCAAGGATGGTTTTTTTCACAAACTTGTTGGGGAAACACCTGTTCAAGCATCAGGAGTACCTCCTCCCTTTCCTTATTCTTTGGCCTTTAGTCACCAGGGCTTTTTCTCAAGATTTTTTTTTTTCTTTCCTCATTCCTCACTGTTCTCTGCGTTTTAAACATGTTTTCCCAGAGGTGATACCAGCTTGTCTGAGGGGCTCAGCTGTGCCCTGTGGTGGGTCCGTGATGGAGTCAGCTGGAATCAGCTGTGCTGAGCACAGGGCAGCCCCAGCCTGTCCTCACCGAGGCCATCCCCGCAGCCTCCGCTGCTGGCGCCTTGGCACCTACATACAACACAGTTAATGCATCAAACAAAGCACATTCCAACAATATCTGATTTTTACTTCCTGAAATTTGAGCACTTTTATTCCTCTCCAGGAAATTATGCTGACATTGCTCTCCTTTCCAAAGTAAGAGAAATTGAGCTTCTATGACTTTCATGATAATCAAGCTTAATATTAAATAAGTAATTAAGCAAATAAAAGGGATGACTAAGCAAGGAAAAATTTGATGTGTTTTCCCACTTGAAAATATATCCATCCAATCAGTCATCTCAACCTTCCTGCCTTGACATATATTTAACAATAATTGAATAAACCCCCTCCTATATTTGGGACAAAGTATATACCATGTACTCACTCTCAGTTCAAAATTAATTTTTCACAATGGCCCAACTAAGCCCTTTCTTTTGAAAAAGATGTATATTTGCATTTGCTGGAATCTGATGAAATTGATAGCATAGGGTTAAAATGTTTCTAAAATCATGTATACAATAAATTCAGGGGATTGGGCCTGGTAGGCCCTGGGAAAGGGAACCAGGGCTGGGTAGGTCCTGGAAACAAGTGTTGGGCTCAATCTTTAGTACATCATGTAAAATTGCACCTGCATGTTTGTCATACAATTAATGAGACGATTGTTAAATGTGATGATTGTTTCTAATTGAATATAAGAATAGTTTAATCATAACAAGAATCATGAGAAGCATGGTTTGGGGGTCCGGGAAGATGCCTGGGGAGATTGCAAGAATTCATGCTTGGGTAAGATCAATGTATACAATAGAACAATGTAGGTTTAATAATTAATATGCAGTTGTATAACAAAATGGTATAAAAGTGTATCCCTCTCGAATCCATGTCAGAGTCAGATTTGGGTCTGCACCCCTGATTCCCAGAGCTCTTCAATAAAAGCACCTGCATATAATCATTCCGTGATTATGTGTTTCTACGCTAACAAAATCACTAAGAAACATTTTAAACAGATAAGCAGCTGTTCTTTAAAATGTTCTGTAAATCTACTTCAAAATTGAATAAAACCTGAAATTTTATTATAGCAGGATATATATGTCCAGCAGGATCAGATAAGTTATATCATATTATTTTACTGCACAGCTAATGCATAACATAAGATACTGCTAGAGAAAAGAAATATATGCATTAAACTTACCATTTTTCATTGGTAATTCCTAATATGAGCTTCTTTCTCGACTTTCGTGGTGACATTTATAATTTTTTTTCTACAGAATTATATTATTATGATAGGATATAACTATAGTGTAACATATTGTACATAAACCAATGGCATATGTGATTCTGCAATGCTGCGAGAAAAGCTGGTAATAGCATCACAAAATCTTCTTTACTTTCAGTTCTGGCAATTATACATATTATAAATATTATGGTATTCCAGTCAGCCAAAGGGAAGAAAGGCACAGAGCTTTCATCAAGCTATGCAAAAGGTGCATACTTATAGTCTGACATGTGGTTTGTGATTTGAGTAATCTGTTCTTAAGTTACAATTATAATTATACTGGATGAGTACAATGTCAATCCAAAGATGGACAGATGGGTTTTAGCTGGCCTGGTTCTAGGGAATAAAGAGGATAATTGCTAGAGGTCCAAATATTGACCTGATTGAGAGACACTGTGTTGAGTTATTTTAAGATCTGAGAACAGAAATTGAAAAAATCTGATAAACTGCATTATTTCCTATTATTATTTTCATATGTAAAGAACTATATGTTATCTATGAAGTTAAAGAATAGTTACAACAAGCATGATAGAGTTTCCCTAGATAAAGCAATTTATCAAATTTCGGGGACACTGATGGACTCAGCATAGGCTTAATATCTTTAAATTTTCTCTCTGTGTCCCTGCTGTTAACAGTGTTGATCTTGCACAAAGAGTATCTTTCTCCATAATCAGACATTTAGTCCAGCTGATGCATAATTTTTTTCTTTTTTTGAGAGTGATAGCTTTTATAGCACTTTTTCATCAATTTCTACCAGAAAGAGGTCAGTTCATGTGTGAAAGAGTGAACAAATTGCTGTTGCCTAAAAAACTGCTAAAAAAAAAAGAGAAGAAATCTGTTTCTTATATTTCTCTGGAGTTCCAATATAATAGAAACATGTTAAAATTTCCAGGCTAAAGCATAAAGAAACATGAAACTGAGATCAATTCTGTTATGCATTGTAATGTGACTTTTGATTATGAGATTCAATTTTTTTTTGTTTTTACATCATCAAATTAGTTCTTTTCGTCTTATCAGCCTGCAACCACACTATTTGCTGGTTTAAAATATCAATCATATTTCTGAAGCAGGTCTTGTTACTTAAATCTTGTCTTTTTCTTGTCCTTTAATTCATTTCCTTTGCATACATCATTAGGTAGCTGAAGTAAATCAATTGTTGTGTGCTACCACGGGTAATTAGGTTCCTATGAATTCTCTGGTCAACAGGGTGCATTATTCAAATATTTTCTGGATCTTGCTAATTCTCAAGAACACTGAACTTGTACATGTTGAACAGTGTCTGAGAAACTGGTTGAGCTCTTTTGTTTACATCTACTGTAAATTTATCATTGTTAGATCTTCACTTCTGTGTTCACAGAAACATCTCTAGGTGAACATTGTCACAATACTCTTAATTGTGTTTGGGGTGAGACACAATCACCCTACTTTATTTTATTTGAGTCTCTGCCAAGAAGTCAGGAGAAATGTTTCAGCACTCTCAGATGAATCTTCCTTTCTCTGAAGCAGGGGACTGTAATTTGATAATCACACAGCACATTCAGCTTCCAGTGTTGACGCAGTTTAGGATTATTACCTACAGAAACATTTTTTGTTTCTTACCTAAATCTAAAGCTGAACAATTTAAGTGAGAAGGCTGTCCACTAAGAAAATAATTACATGTGTGCAATATTTTCCTACTATTTCTTCAAATCAAAATACAAATAGGCATTTACTATATTCTCATGTGCCTTGTAGTTCATAGCAATATTGTATTTTCTTGGATTAATTACGAGAAATATTTTTTTCATAATTATTGGTTGTTACATAATTGAGAAATCTTGTACAGTAGAGATGCTTGGATACATTCACAAATTATAAAATTATTAAACAAAAAATTATTAAACAATCCAGTTTGACCATTTAAGATTGTTCTTGTAGCAAAGACAAACAAAACTTGATGGACTTGTACATACTATGTCAGCAAAGTCTTCATAGGAATGAAAGTTATCCTATTTTTTTTTTTCTGACAAGATTCATACTAAAAGCAAAACTAGGAAAAAAAAAAAAAAAAAGCTGAAAAATGCCAAAACAGAATCCTTTCTTAAACACCGGGTTAAGCTTGACTATAGTGTTTCACACAATTATTCTCATTCATGTGGCAGTCAAATATCCAGCCAAAGTCAAGTGTGTATCATCCAGGCATGATTTACTGAGCCTTAAAAAAGATATAAAATAATCTCACATATTTTCTTGCACATACTCTAATGTTTAGCTTCAATATTTTTGGACACCTTCACATCTGGCACAAATAGATAATGAAGAGTTTCAATGAAATTTCTTGAGGAAAATGTATTTGATTTGCTTTTTTAAAGTTGATACCTTATATTTTCAGTTCCAAAGTTATCTTTTACCCTTTGAGATCACCTGTACCAAATAACAGAATCAACAGTATTCCTTTGACTTTTTTATTTTTAGAAGGAATGTAACAGAAACAATTTTAGGCAAATTTAAGTTTCAATCAACCATTTAAAGTGGGGAAAAGTAAATTACATTTCTTTCAGATTAGAACAATTTGAAAGAATTGTTCCAAGAACTTTAAATGGGGCTATAATACGTAATCTTAAATAAAGCCTCTCCAAAACATATTAGGTGTGAGATAATATTTTGCTCCACGGATTTCTACCTATCTTTTCATACTTCTTGCTAAATTGCTCACAGCCATGGCCAGAATATCTACTTATATTGCACATAAATGGTTTTAATTTTTGTCATCAAATGTAATGGGTGATTTGAGTTCCTGGCTTGTGGTGAAAACACATTTTTAATTCCTCTTTCTTGCATATGGAGGGCACTGATCTAGATATTCCAATAAAAACGGACCTCCAGTATCAATGGCTATAAAACAATAAGGTAGATACAGGTTGTTTCAGCATCTCCATTATGCCAGGTTACACTGGAACATTAAAGGATTTATAGCTCTGAGCAGATAATTCTCCCTGGATTTCTATGTGGCTGGCTGCACATCTTTGTGTGAGAAAGCTAAACCGCAGAGAATTTCACTGTCCATATGAACTAGATTAAGAAACAATACTGACAATCTGAGAACAGTCTGGGAAAAGAAAATGAATCAATGAATCTCTCAAGAGGCCAAGCAGGTTATAATAGCAACCACTATGAGCAGTACAAATTCACAGTGATACCAGTGGAGAATCACGATGTGATAGTTTCACATACCAAATGAGAAAGTAAAAGAGCCAGTGTGCTATTGGTTAGAAAGTAAGATTTACAGAGTTTAAGAACAGTCAGAATTCATGCACTTCAGTACATTAAAAAACAAGCAAACGGGAGAATTATTTTGTGGATGACAAAAACTTTTCATATTTTTTCAGTGGAATTTACTTAAATTAAGCTAAGATTAATAAATTGAATAATTTGAACTCAATCAATTTAAATTCTGCTTCTAGAAACTATTAAAATATAGAAGACTAAAACACTAGTAAACTAGTTCAGTATCCCTGTTACAGTAGTAACTGAACATTTTGCAGAAAGCTGAACAAGAAGATATAATCTATCTAAAAATAAATAAATTTTATAAGTAGTATCAGTTTTATACTTAAAAGTAAGTCAATGTTAATAGTCACATAATCATAGAAAGCAAGACTTCATTACAACTAAACCAACTTTGTATTTAAAGAACAACTGTGATCAGGACTAAGCTAGTTAAGGCATGGGTTTAAACAGGAAAATATCAAAAAACCCAAAATGAATGCAGATTACACTACCAGCAGCAGCACAGACGGTCTAAGATGGTCAAATATAATATGCTTTTTGTATATCCATGTTGACTGTTGCTGCCTACCTTCTTGCCTTTACAATGCTTGCAATTCCTGTAACTAATATACTTCATTATCCTGGCTACTCTGCTGTATTATTCTTGTTCCTGTATCAGGTACCTTATTTTTGCATTTGTGTTAAAAATAAACAAACAGGAATCATCTAGATTTATCAACTATGTTGTGTAATTTTCTGATTTTTCTTTAAAAAACGATAGTTATAAAATAGGAATGATTATCCTGATTATTCTACCTTTCTGTACTGTGTATTGGTGAAAATATGTTTTATATGGGCACACTGATATGCCCAGAATCTTTTAACATTTTCAGTTTGGAATATTTGTTTCTCACAAAGGGAAAATGTTCTTCCATCTTTTGATGTTAACATCAGTTTGTCCTTTGCTTACTCAGTGAGTTCATTGATGATACAAAACTGGGAGAAGTGGCCAATAACCCAGAGTACCGTACAGCCCTTCAGAGGGAGCTGGACCCATTGGAGAGACGGGCACAAGAATTTTCTGAAATTCAACAGCAGCAAATGCAGGGTCTGCCACCTGCACCAGTACAGGCCAGGGAAAGTCCTGCTGGGAAGCAGCTCTGTGGAGAAGGATCTGGGGTTCCTGGTGGAGAGCAAGCTGTCCATGAACCAGGACTGTGTCCTCGTGGCCTTGCAGGCCAATGGTATCCTGGAGTGCATTAGGAAGGGCACTGCCAGCAGGTCCAGAGAGGTGATCCTGCCCCTCTACTCAGCCCTGGTGAGGCCACACCTGGAATGCTGTGTCCAGTTCTGGGCTCCTCAGTGCAAGAGAGACATGGAGCTCCTGGGGTAGGTCCAGCAGAGGGCAACAAAGATGATTGGGTGACTGGAGCATCTCTATTACAAGCAAAGGCCGAGAGAGTTGGATCAGTTCAGCCTCAAGAAGAGCTGACTGAAAGGGGATCTCATCAATGTGCATAAATACCTAAAGGGGGATGTCAAGAGGATAGCGCCGGGCTCTTTTTGGTGGTGCTGAACAACAGGGCCCAAGGCAATGAGTAGAAACTGATGCACAGGGGCTTCCACCTGAATTTGAGGAAGAATTTCTTTACTGTGTGAATGACCAAACACTGTAACAAGTTTCTCAGAGATGCTCTGGATTCTCCCTCTTTGGAGATAATCAAGAACCATCTGGACACAATCCTGTGCAATATGGTCTGGCAGGGGCCTTGGACCAGATGACCCACGAAGGTCCCTTCCAACTTTAGCCATTGTGTGATTCTGTTATGTGCTTCAAATAAAAAAAAATATTAATTATAATTGACTCAGTGAAGGAAACCAGGGAAAACTGACTTGCAGTTTAGAAAGTTTATAGGAACAAGTCATACCTTTTTTTATTTTTTTTTTTAATTCACTGAATAATAATTATTCCACTAGTGAAGATGAAAATACTGCAGCAAATTAATTAGGATTAAAATAAAAATAAAATTTAAAAGCCGGGGTCTCTTCAAAATACATGGCAATAGAATTAAAAAGAATACGGAAAGGAAAATCTATAGTTATTATCACTCATGCATAGAGAAAGATTTCTTGAGGGACTGTGTCATCATCATGGGTGGTGGAACTTTCTGCTGTATGTGCCTGCTTTTTTCTACTCACTTCTTGAATCTCCAAGTTATTCTTTTGAAAACAGAAGATGAAGAAAGTTCTATCAAATAATAGAGCTTTGCTTTCTCTGCATCTTTAAGAATCTCAGGTTTGGCAGATCCAAATTTGAAGATAAAAAATTTCTCATCCACAGATAAAGTTATTTGAATATTAAAACATACTATCTAGTTAACAGAAAAAGTTAAAAATACAGTGACAAAAAAAAAACAACCCAAGGAATGTTACAAATGCATAAGATTTTTTTTTCTCTTGTTGTGACAATAGAGATAAATATTGTAACTGAATATGAACCAGAAAACTCCATAGTTAGAGTCCATCTGTTTACAATAAGTAGTTAATTTTACATTCACTCTTATTGGTGGAGGGTTGTCTTTCATCATGTTATTTTATATTTCATTATTTTTTCTGTCCCTTTGTGTGTAGGATCTATTAATTATTATCATGGAATACTGGCTTTTGTGTAGAACTAATGTAATTATGGGGCTTTTTTATTCTTTCTAAATATCTGAACTTCTATGGATCAAAGGTCTTGATTTATATTTCTTATGATTTTTTTCTTTAATAAAATAATAGTTTTGAAATGTAATTGACTGGTAGTTCTACATGTTTTCCCACTTCACTTTCAAAAACAAAGGAGGAAAGTTTTCTTCATGAACTTAATGAATAATTCATTATCAAGAAAGCAGCTGAATATTCACAAGTCAAGCAGAACACATTTCAAAATTTGCTATGGGTTCATTGCTTGCTAGACAGATTAAAGGCATGGAAAAAGAGGACTTCTCCAGGAATTTCTTCAATCTAGGTAAGAATACAGCTCAGTGTGATTCTGCCTAATATATTACTCCCCTGCTTCTCTTCCTATGTGCAGCTGTAATAGCCCTTGAAATGTTACCTGTGCCTTCTCTCAACTCTTGCTTCTTTATGGCAAGATCTTGCCCAGAGACTGAAACAACACCCCACTTAGAAACACGAATAACACATGCAGTCGATTAGTTTCTCATTTAGTATTTATCTGCACAACAATTGGAGCAATGTAGTGTTATGAAGGCCAATCCAAACTAGATCTAAAGAGCATCTCAGCTGCAAGTAGAATCTAACCTCAGGAAAACAGCTCTTAGTGCAGGCTCATTTACTTTCATTCTTGCTGACATCTATGCCAGTGTTAGTTAGGTATCCATGCCTGAGATAACTTGCGTATTTTCTTATTGCGAGGCAGTACTCTTGCGATATCTACATTACTTCTAAAGTGGTACATGTCCAGATTAGTGTTAGCAAGATGGTTGAGTCACTTTTGGGGATTTAACATGTACTACATATCCTTTAAAACTTTATGAAACTCGTAAGACTATGATCGTTATACCTTGTAAATTTTACTCACCCCTAAAAGAGCTGTTTGTAATCCTTTCACTGATGAAATTCTGTGGCCTCTAAAGCAGTGGTCTGAGCTACCAGTTTGCTCATCGTCTGAGCTCTTTTTACTCTGTCCACCACTAAATAACCACAATATTTCAAATAACTTTCAAGTATTTGAGAACAATCTATAATCTTCCAAATTACATCTACAATCTGCAAAAATATTAATTATAACTTGAATACTTACAGAATATCTATTTCTTCCTTTCCGTCCTTCAATTCTCTTGCCACATTTTGCACTAACAAAATAGTGCTTGGCTGGTATTTTAGGTGTGATCAAACATAATTACTAAAGAAATACCTTCTGCACAGTTTTATGCCCTGACAATGAAGGAAATAATCGTTACAAGGTCACATTTCCTTTCTTACTGTAGAAAAAGAAGCTGTCAGTGTTGCCAAAATAATACATCTTTTGAAATATTTACTGTATGGTGTAAAAATGAATTTATTCTCCTGTCTTTTTATTATCCTTTATATGATTTGACTTGCTATGTTAAACTAGAAGTTACTTGTAGTGAGAAAAAAAAATGTTATGACCTTTTCATTTTGTTAGGCAATATTTTTTCTTTTTCCCCTGCTTTCTAAGAAAGTAGCAAAAAGTCATACTTTGTTCAAAAATAAGACCTGGTTCAGTAAATTTGTATTTTCACCTTGTTTCTCTTGTCTATGCATAAACAATCTTCATGATGCTTCAATGTTTCATCCTGCTTATCTCCACAGCAGTTCTGTAAAAGATCACTGTTTCTGCTATACAGATACAGAGAAAGAAAAGGTACCTGGGGTGCTTGTCAACAGCTATCTGCATATGGGCCAGTGGTGTGTCCAGGTGGCCCAAAGGTCAATGTCCCAGAGCGTATCAGGAGTAGTGTGGCCAGCAGGACCAGGGCAGTGGTCACCCCCCTCTCCTCAGCACTGGGGAGGCCACACATCAAATCCTGTGTCCAGTTCTGGGCCCTTCACTTCAGAAAATTCACTGAGGGGCCAGAACGAGTCCAGAGGAGGGGAATGGAGCTGGTGAAGGAGCTGGTTAATGAAGAGCAGCTGAGAGAGCCGGGGTTGTTTAGTCTGGAGATGATTGTAAGTATATAAACTCAATGAATATTTCTAATCATGGAAGATATTGCTAGAGAGAAAATGTAGAATCAGAAAGCAAATAACAGCATTCTTACAACTGAAAAAATATAGAGCCGCACTGTCAACAGATAGATACTAACATCAAAAGAAGTTATGTGACAATTTGCATTAGCTAATACATAATATTAGCTATAATATTATATATATCATACATATAATCTGTTGAACATAATAATACATTATTTTATTATTCAAAATAATGAGTTTTCATTAATTTAACTGTAGTTTAATTATCACTTCTAAAATAATTTTACAAAGGATATGAAATAATTCTGGAAGCATACTGTTTTTAAAGGGGTTTAAAATTTATTTAAACATTAAATGTGTGCTGTCTATTAATAAAACCACTTTTATATATAAAAATATTTGTATTTTCTATGACTGCAGGGTAACCAGTTTCCCTGGTTATGTATTTAAACATGATTTTTAGGGTCTTTTTAGGTTTATCCTGTAGGTCTGTTTCCATGTCACTTTACATTCCTCAACAAAAAATTTGATTGTATGAAATTTAGAATTAAAAAAACAGGAATGGAGAAAATTGTCCAACTCAAATGTAAAATTGAACAGAATGTCTTGTTGAAAAGGCTCATACAAGTCTAACATCAATGCAAAATACCAAGTCAAGGTAGATTCAGTAGTGGATTCATTCTGTAATACACAGAATGATATTTTGATGTGAAATAAAAAAAATAGTGTAAAATAAAAGAAGCAAATTCGTCTTGCATTTTTCCTTCTTTCACAAGGCTAGAACAACTGGGAATACAACCACAGAGCTAAGAAAACTTTAAAAAACTGTTCTTAATAACACTTGAAGTTTGGCCTTGATGTTCCTATAAATTCTCCCTTTGAACAACAGCAACCTTGCCTTTCTGAGAACACGGAATATTCCACACTATATTACATATTCATTTATTAAAAAAACCCCACATATAACCAAATGACAATTTTTGATATACTGTTTGTCAGAGTTCTAAGATTCAGAATATCAACATTTTTACCTAGACTATTTCAGGCCTTAATCCTGTTATGGGTTTT
>VYZR01037581.1:9481-19757 GCA_013400675.1 Oxylabes madagascariensis
TCATGGCCATACTCCAGAAAGGAAAACCCTTTCAATTAGACCCAGCATTTCCACCCCAAGGTCCTTCTTCCAAGGAGTACCACAAATTTTCTACAAAGCATCTTCGGAACATCTTACAAGTCAACAAAACAAAGCTAACCATTCAGTTATACTACCCAAAAAGGGTTTCTCATTCAACCATTTTCTTAATCACAACTACACGATTCTTTATGTGCGTTTTGGTTGGACCTTTTTTTGTCAACTCCTTTGGACGTGAACTGGTTTTGGAAGCATTTGTGGATAGGAAGCTTCCATTTGAAAACTATGCATATATTAGAATGATTTATTTAAAAGTTCCATGAAGCCTCTTGAAAACATACTTAATCTAAAATACACCAATATTGTACTATACACCAGCACACAGGAATTCACACTATCAAATTAACTAGATTTATTTGGTCCTCTTTCCACCTTCCAAATCTCCCCCAACCCCAAAAGTTTTCCTACTTATATCGAATTTTTTCATCCATGTCTTGAGATGGCTCTTCAATAATAAATGAAACTAAGTCTTCCAAACATTCTGACTTCAGCAGAAACTCTATAAGTTTGCGATTCTGAGCCTTGCACTCCTGTAGAACATCCTCTTCATCCATCAATTCCTTCAGTGTTACATCTTCTCTCTCTAGAAGTGTATCTATGTGCGATGATGAATGGAGATCAAATTTCCAAAACATGCTGGTCTGTGTAAGAAGAAATGCAGTATATTAGCAACAGCCATTATTCTAACATCCAAAGGTAAGAGTTAGACAGGGTTTTACTTACATGAAAGGAACATGCTGATTTGCATTAAAGAAAAAGCTATGAAATTTGCTTTTCCCATTCCTTTTTTTTAAGTTATGTATTGAGTCAGAGATTTAGAATGATTTGCTCAGCAATTAATCAAGCTGGGCGAAGATGAACNTTTTGAACAGTTGCTGCTGAGACAACTGTGCTATCAGAAAAGACTATTTCAGTCTACAATATATCCAATAAATTTTTGCTTTCACCTCTCATTAAGCTCCATACGAACACTTCATTTCCCTCCAGCCCGGAAAACAGGGCTTTTATATGACATTTGAACTCTGACACGGAATTAACTGGGCAGATTTTATGTGGACTGAAAAGAGATACTAGAGATACTTGAACACAGTAAGAAAAACTTTCCTTTCCTTACAATTGAAAGCAGCAGTTTTGAGCAGCACTCTGAAAGAAAGAAAGAAAGAAAAAAGAAACACTCCTTTTGCTCCTTTAGTAAATATTTTCCAAACGTGAAAGATTAATTCAAAGTATTAGTTACTGTTGTGCATTAGCAGTATCAGCTGTGAGGACATGTAGTTAAGGCAGGGAATTTCAGTGAATAGTATTACTTTAGCAAGAACACTTCTGTAAACTGTAGGCTATATACAAGAGCAAGCTTAAAGGCAATAATCCAACTATGCTGTTGTCATACACTCAAAACACCCCATAAAATTAGAATAGAAATATTCAATTCTCTTGCAACTAAAGAGGCAGCATTTNGCTTTTCCCATTCCTTTTTTTTAAGTTATGTATTGAGTCAGAGATTTAGAATGATTTGCTCAGCAATTAATCAAGCTGGGCGAAGATGAACTGGACAGAGAGTAACTGCCCTGAAATACCACCCCACCATTGAAGAAAACATCTATAAAGGTAGAGGAAATAACAGAATTTTAGTTGGCAGAAAGCACACTTCAGAGTGCAGGAGCTAATTTCAACACTATGCTAATTGTCCCTACCTCCACAAACTTGACAGAGGANCACTTATTTCCAAGTTAAAATTGATTCAGCATGCACACTACAGCTACTTAGAACAGCTTTGTGTCAAATTTAGTACTTGAGCAGTTTGGAAACAGAAACAACGTCAAGGATCTAGCAAAATTTTGGTGTGCACGATCTTTTGACTAGCAAGACTTTCAGTATTCAGCCTAAACATTTTGAAGCTTGGTATATTCACTATGGAGACATTTTAATTGCTTTGAGGGTTTTAATTGTTGCTTTAACCTCTACATACAGATCACTTTGCTCTGCTTAACCTTTTTCCAGAAGTTATAACTTTCATAACTGGCCCTAGATTACACAGCTTTCTGTTTATAAAGACATGGGGTTCAAACAAAATCAATCAGGCAATGTACAGATTTATTCAACTGCCATATTGGTACTATTCTAACATCCCATGCAAGTATTAAATGATTAGGAAGCAGAAAAAAATTATTTTGTACCAGAAGTATTAATAAACTTTCAAGCAGGGTTTAACACACCTGCTCTTACAAATTAGCTTAAATCAACTCATACTATTCTGAAAAACACTAGCTTGTGGGTAATGCAAGCTACACACACACTTATTGTAAGGAAATGGAATCAGTGCATTATGAAAGCCAGAGGATATTTTTTGATTGGGATTTTTAAACCTCTAGAAAGTAGATCAAATCCCTCCCCTTGGCCAATCAGTGAAAGTACCATCCTCATAACTAACTACTACCAATGCTAATTTCAGATGTGAATACCTCTGTAGTGATTAACGCTCATTTCAGCAGCTTCAATGTATTTCTCAGTCAGTTATTTCAAGAGAAATTCAACAATGGAAAAGAGCAATAACAAAAAAAGAGGCATACTACTGCAAACATGTTACTGCGTTATTTCACAAACTGTCTCCCAGGCAAGCTCTTTTAGGGGCTGCTCCCTCAACATGTCAGGTGCCGGCCACAGATTATTCCATCACTTCTCAACAGGAGCCCAGGTCCTTTGAAATAAGGAAAAATAAACAACATAAACTGTGCCAAAAGGAAAGTCCAGGAACCCTGAAGAGAAGAGAATTTTCTTAGGCATTATTACTGACAGTAATCTGAAATCAGCCTAGCATAGTTTTGATTGGAAGTTTTAAAATCAAAACATGTTACTGCTATTTTTCTCAAAACCTACTGTTCTACCCTCCCTCCCAAAATCTACTAATTCTGAAATTCTGAATAATCATCATGCTTTTTCAAATTTCAGTCCCATTAAGAGTTGGCATTAGGCCTTCTACCTAAACTCACAAGTGTGCTCCTTCCAAAACTTCACTACCTACAAATTTACAAAAATCCAATGGGTCAAATGGGTTGTATTACTCCCAATGTTACTTCACTTTCAGTCAGAGCAGAAAAAGACATTTGGACTCAATACAAGATACAAAAGACTTCCAAATACAAGACATGCTCAACATTAGAAACTACAAGAAGTAAAATAATCCAGGTTGATGTTAAAAACCCTCACATGTGGAAAGACAAAATGTGTTAAAGATGGTAAAGATGCTGCATGTATTTGACTGTCTTTTGTAACATGTTAGTTTTCTATAATCTCTGAAAGTTCTCAGTAAGTAAGACTGACATCCAGTTCATTAATTAGTACTTATGAAAGTTTACACCAACTTGCTGATGTACAACTTATGCCAATTCAAGATCCTGAGTAACATCTAATATCCAGAAAAATATTGCTCTTTTTTTTCTTAATTAATATTGTTAACAGATTCTTCTCTGAATGAATGCTGAACAGCATTCCATGTAATAAACACTTGACTTAAATCTGAAAAGAAAAAAGCAGTTCAACAAAGCAAAGAAAGCCTGCTTTCAACTGCTGGCATACAAGTAAGTGAAAATCCCACTTTTATTATGTGCTAAATGAAAGAAATAAAGCTTAGAAACAATTGTTTCAGACCAAGAAAGAAAATTATATCTTCTGTCTGTTACAGGGAAAGAAAACCACACAAGTATTTTTAACAGTAACTAATCAGCGGTTCTTTCTGGAGGTCAAGTGCTTAGGTGTATTTCCATCAAAAAAAGTTGTAGCACAAAATCTTTCTGCAGCTTCAATTGATGGTAGCTGTCACAAGCCTCTCCTGAATAGACACATCCCTCTTTTCAAGCTATCAGACTAAGATGGGAATTCCAGTCAGAAAATCAAAAGTTTGATTTTGGACGTCTCCTATACTGAACCTTTTACAAAACAGACTAACAAGTCCTTTAAGGCATCCAGAAGTCTTTTCAGTAAATAAGAAAACTAAAGTAAGCTGTTCCTTTGAGCTGAACTTTTAAGCACCATACTTTGGTTAAAAAAACATGAGAAGGGTGTTTTTACACTGAGTTCCTTCTGACTCGGTACCTCAGATTTCCACATAAAAGTTGACTACTGGCAGCTCCAAGCAGACATGGGCAGCTAGACCAGTGTAGAAGGAAAACCAGGATTTCAATAGCCAGCTGAAGGTTCTTTACCTGACAACTACACAGATGTCAAAGGCATATACACAGAACTTCAGGGAGGAACTTTACAGATTTTACTGCAATGCCCAGTTTAATTTTTCAAGCAAAGAAACTTTAAGTGTATCAGTGTCAAGCTGAAGATTCTGTAGTATGTGAAATTCTGAGAAATGCCACATAGAGTTGTAACAATCACTGCATTATTAAAAAATCAGAATCTGTCACTTTTCTTTGTGCACTATTGTATTTTCTTACTATAGGGTTCAAGTACACAGATGGGAAAGAAAATCAGTTACTTCTGCACCAACAGTTCCACAACCGAAACATCTTAAGCAATGTAGCCTACTTCAGCAAAACGGAATTAATAATTTCTGTGCAGCAACTAGCAAAAACCAACCTAGTTGCTGGATGCAAGGAGAGAAACCACCAAGGGAGTCCTTGATTTTAAGATAGTCTAGCACTTCTTAATGATAAAAGCATTTCCAATGCAAAGAATCCTTTGCCTCCTAAAAACCAAGTGGGTAAGTAAGTTTAAGGAACGACAAAGTAATGATGAAGATAATTTATTACACTTTTATCATGAAAAATTTTGGTAATTATCTTCTAAGACCTTTAAACACATTAAGAGATTTATTTCTAATGCCAAGCATGCCCTTCCACCAGCTTCACATAACCTCACCTAGTTACTATCTAGGTATGTTTAGTTAAAGTCCAGGTTGGGGCAGAGGGTCCCCTTTCTCCAACCAGTGGACAGGAATAAGACACTGGCCTAGCATTTATAAAGTGCTTATTTTGACACTGAAAGTGGACCATCTGTTCAAAACATAACTAAGCATGAATGCACGTCTGAAAAAAATTCAGAGCTAAAGAGAATTACCAGTGAATGCAAATGACGGAAGACACTCTAGTTACTACTTTTTAAACTGACTGCTGTACTCAGCAGAGCATCATCCATTGTAAACTTGCTGTCTACAACTGCCTGTCCTAACCTATTTGAATAAATTTCTTTTCAATCAGAGCAGTGAGGTTCACTGAGTTCTATTAGTTAGAAAGATGTAAGTTGATGTTCAAAATCCCTACATTTAATTAGAGTACTTTGCAATTACATCCAGCATTCACAAAAATACAAAGGCAGTATTAAAGAACTTTCATGGTACAGTTGCTACATTACTTAAACAAAATGCAAGATCAATTTCACGTAGAATACCAGTCTCAAGTGAATACAAAATAACATGTAGCTGTTTCTTCAGTGTCAGAACAGCCTATTCACATTACAAACCTGAGACCTAGTGGAAAAGAAACACTTCGTTACTTATAATAAGATAGTGAAGTTTCAAAGAAACTCTGTGGAGAAAGGAGGGAATAAATGGTTTGAAATTAACAGGAATTAAATAGAACAGAAAATAGAAACACCTATACCTCAACAATTTAATACTTCTAATACCATGCACATTCCTTCCTAGTCCAGGGGCATAACAAACTAGAAGACATACTAAAAAGGAAACAAAACCAACCAACAATTCTTCCATGGAAGGCTGGGAGATCTTGTGCAGGCTGGCTGCACTTCTTTCCTCACAGCAGAATTTCTGGATGCTTGACCCTCTTCTCAGCCACTGTTGGGCACAGGGGGCTGCAGAGTGGGAGATCAACAAGGATCTCTGACCCTCCTGCAAAATTGCTGCCACTGTCCCATGTAGGGGACCCCAGACACAGCATGAAGAGCAGGCAGAAGCTTTGGCACACAAGGGGAGGCAGAGGGCAGACCCTGTGCCCAAGGAGCAGCAGGAACAGGGGACTGATCCCTGAAAAGGGGCCCTCAGCCTGCCTAAGCCTCCTTCTCCCACATGAGCGCATCTCTCAGGCCACAGCCTCCCCAGCTCTCAGGACAGCCATAGTTGGCCACACACACTGCTGCCACAGGGGCCTCCTGATGTCGTGACAGGATTCCTCCCAGACACTGTACTCATTCACAGCACATATGCTCCTCTGCTAGCTACTACTATACTTTCAGAGGGTCACTATATCCCCTTGAGAGAAATGCAGGAGATGCCATGTGGCAATCTTTTCCTGACTGGGAGAAAAACATGCAGAAAACTGTATGAAGACAGTGATCTCCTAACACGCTCTTTAACAAGGTGCCACCTCCTACCGAGGCAAGTTATTAAGCAGGGACTTTGACTCCCCTCTCAGACATGAGGAGGAGCCTGCTATTATTACAGAACAGTTAAGAAGCAAAGTGAAACCGCTTTTACCCTCATTTATCAACCTAGGCTCCCTTATTTATGAATCCCAGCTGCACTCCTATCTAGATGAGAACTATAAAAACACATTTGTGGATGAGTCAGCAGTGTACCCTTGCGGCCAGGAGGGACAACAATATCCTCGGATGCATCAAGAAAAGTGTGGCCAGCAGGTGGAGGGAGGTGATCCTGCCCCTCTAACCAGCTCTAGGGAGGCACACCTGGAGTGGAGTGCTATAACCAATCCAGTCTCCACGGTTCAAGCAAGGAAAGGAGCTGCTGGAGAGGGGTCCAACAGACACCACAGAGATGGATTTGAGGTCTGGAGCATCACTTTATGAGGAGAGACTGCGGGAGCTGGGCCTCTTTAGTCCAGAGAAGAAAAGACTGAGAGGGCATCTCATTCCTGCATACAAATATCTAAGCTGAGTGCCAAGACGATGGCGCTGGACTCTTTTCCATGGTGCCCAGCAATGGGGTAAGGAGCAATGGCCATCAACTAAAAACGACAGGAAGTTCCACCTCAACATGAGGAAGAACTTCTTTACACTGAGGGTGACAGAGCACTGGAACAGGCTGCCCAGGGAGGTCATGGAGTCTCTTTCTGGAGACAATGAAACCCCACCTGAGTATGCTCCTGTGTCACCTGCTCTAGGTGACCCTGCCTTGGCAGGGGGGTGAACTAGATGATCTCCAGAGGTTCCTGCCAACCCGAACTATTCTATCATCCTATGATCTTTTACATAATACATTATATATATACATACACATCATGTGCATATACATCCCCCCCCTTATGACTGAATGCCCCAATAATCAATAGTTTTGACATGCTGAAGTATGTAAACAAATCCCAACTAGTTAAAGTTTACTCCAAAACATCAATCTCCCAAAATTCAAGAGGTCATAGCTGTTCAACAGAAGTACGAAAATCAGGTGAAATCTACAGTCTGCAGTGAATTTACAAGAGCAATTTTATACCAAGCAACAACAACATCCTCATCAATTCCTACACTATCTCGAACCACAGGTTACTAAGTGTTTATATATAAAGATCTTAATTACCTGCAATAACTACAAATTAGGACACTAATCTCTCCTGCCCAAGTAGAGAAGATGAATAATTTTCTAGTAATTCCCCATCAACTGCCAATTACAAATTTAAAATATACGTTGGCCACAGAATTCAGTTATATTTTTCCTATTCTGAATTCTTCCAATTAGCTTCAAAACAAAAATGAAGGTATCTTTACACTAAGAAATGTACATGATTCCATAATAATATAAAATGCAAGCTATCAACAATGCACAGCTATCCAGAAGACACTTTTGCACCGAAACATTAAGCTTAGTACCAAAACATTCAATTGTAGAAGACAGTATTACCTCAATATAATAATCTATAAACATCACTCATACCGACTATATGTCAGTTCATGAACACATTTGCTTTAAAACTCTTTCAAAAAGGTTGGGCAGCAGTGGACTTCTGGCACAACAGCAAAACACTGTAAGACAAACAGAACATCCACAACAGCGTGTCCGGAACACCCCTGAGTGTCACAGTAAACCAAAGCAGGGTGGAGAAAGAAGAGTGCAAGAGCAGGGTAGGTTAAAAGATGAAGTTAGAATCAGCCAGCTAGAAAGTAGTCAGAAAAAAGCTGCAAGCACAGGGAAGGCACGGCCACAAAGCCTGAACTGAAGAAAGAACTGCGCCTTACAAAGTGGAAAATGTGAACCTGTGAAACCAGGTGACTTTTGCAGACATCAGGGACATGAAAAGCTTAAAATTTAAGTGGTTTCTGAATGCTTTACGATAAGGCTTTATAGATGCAGAAGCTAAATCTACTGCTGTAGGTGAAGTTTAATAGTTTCTTACCTGTTAAACACAAAAGTTTTTAAAAATTAAAAAATCAGAACGTTTTGTATTCTCTCAGGCTTCTTGCCCATTAGAGGGTATCCTGGCAACAGCAAAAAAATCTTTCAATCTACAGTACTAGCAGATTAGCAGGACTGAATTAGCATTGAATTAGATGAAGCAGATTTCTTCCTACAACGACAAAAAAAAAATTGTATAATTTAATATTGTTAATAGGTTCTGTTCAATAGCTCGACAACTGCATGAACGCTAAGGACTGTTTTGCAACAAATACAACACGTGAACAGAGGATGGAAACAACTTGCTAGGAAGAAAAGTGTCAGTTCAGCGGAGCATACACTGAAAATAAAATGAAAAGCAGCATGTCATCTGCAATACTTATTTACTTTTAAACCAATTTTAACATTTCCCTCCATTTTTGGGAGTCAAAGGAAGAAACTTCTTTGTCTCACTGAAATGAAACTGCCTTTATAATCTGCAAATGTAACACAAATTCAGACTTTTAAAAAAAAAAACTACTAGCAATTTCCCATAAAGTAGTATCTTCAGATCTGGAAGATCTGAAATACCCATCACTAGAGCTTTCTGCAGTAATTTTTTTCCTATCTTCATAACTATTCCCTTAATGTCATTTATCCACAAACCTGCACAGAAATAAACTGAGAAGCATTAAGAATGCCTGTTATGTTGGCACAAGTCTATAAAGGATTCAGCCAGTTTCAACCTGAAAACAGGCCAACTTCGAAAAAACCAACACAGACCACATCCAGGCTTCCAAAGTAACACGCTGAATTAAGATAGCATTCAGTAACCATTATGAAAATCTCTACTTTTGATACTTTAATGTTACTTTGCTTTACACTGGAAGAATTAAAGAGCTCTATTAGGTATCCTTAACTGGCTTCAAACTGACACTTGCCTGACTGTGCTTTAGTCAACACCAAACAGGCAAGAAAAAGCATCCTACAAACTGATTTTTCTTTCCAATTAGCTGTTTGTAGTAGTTGCAGGAATAATTTCTAAAACAAAAATTCACCTTCACTTTCTAGCACTTTGAGGGGCTTTTTGATTTTGTTTTTTAACACAGGTTTCAAGCAACACAATACTTTGGTTTCTTTTGGGAACATGGGTAATATCGCTTATGGAAAATAAAGTACTAGCAACTAAGAAGGGTAGCAAAATTAATGGCATGCTTATTAACTCAGGTCAATGACTATCCTATATTCGGCTGAGAAGCTCTGCTATCAGTTTCTCACAAGTATATCTTCAGCTAAAAAACCCAAACTATTCACCTCAAAAGCATTTCAAGTATTCTGCTGAAGAGAAGCATGATTTTTCACCTTCCATGTTAAAGATAAGGAGCTGTGTCTTCAAAGCTGGTTTTTGATCTTTGCAGGTGATTTAACAGATGGTCTCTGACAACCTAAAGATCATAGATTTAAAGAATAACTTGGGTTGCAAAGGACCTTAAAGATAATTTCTCGGGTTGTTTTAGTAACTAACATACACATGAACTGAAGCTCAGTGTAATACACTGACCACAATTCTCCTAAAGGTCTTTTAAATGCATTTTTTCANTACAGAGGTTGGTCTAAAGACTGACTAATACTTAGTGGTACATACCGTTTATTAACTCAGACTGGTCCTCCCTGCAGCACAGATTACATACTGCATTATGGAAAAAGGGACAAATCCAAAAACCCACAGGAGTTCTTTCCATAAAATAATGTAAAAAAAGAATCACCTGGCTGGACAAGGTTCAAGTCCATTTAAATCTGACTTTCCTACATCCAGGACAGCTTACATTCAGCACTAGTTCAGCCCAGTTAATACAGTCCTGTCATGAAGAACTATCAAATGATGGAAGTTCAAAACCTTGGACCCGACGGTAA